>BLSH010251187.1:105280-128850 GCA_018402905.1 Glandirana rugosa
TTCAGTTACCCTTGGGGTTGAAAATCCGTGTTTTTACCGACATTGTTACAGGACCGTTCACGATCTCCCGACGTTTTCCTTCATTTTACCCCCATTCTCATTAAAATAAATCAGGCATGGATCCCACAAGACTTGTCTGTACCTTGTGCAGAATAAACATTTAGACCGGACTCACACAGCCATTCATATACTTGTTTTTTTGAATAGGCCTCAATATTTTGGGGGCTACCCCAATTATAAACAAACAAAAAAAAAATACCATGTTGGCTACCTCCTTCTCCTCCTCGACCACCGCCACTTCCACCTACACTGCCATGGTCAAGGCCTAGTCAACCTCTAGGCTCCTACTCCACATCCACCCCCCTTCCCATTTTTTTATTTGATTTTAAGTTATTTTCCCTATCCCCATTTTTTTGTAGGGCACTTGCCCTACTCTTACCCCCATTTTACTTCCTTTTGCAGCCCTCTAGCACTTGCCAGGACATTGTTACAGCCATTTTTGTGCCTAAAAGTTGGGGTTCCCATTGACTTCAATGGGGTTCGGTGTCTGGGATAACGTTCGGGCAACGTTCAGTGCCGAACCCGGACTTTTTCCTAAAGTTCGTACGGAACCCGAACATCCAGGTGTTCGCTCAACTCTAGTCGCAACCTAACCTGAAGTCCATTACTGTCTCTTTCTGGATCCTCAAATGTTGTCACTCACCTTCCGCAGGGTTACACTGTAAAAGACTCATTAGTTGCCTTATTTGGTCTGAAGGCAAGGATCAAGATTCTGATTGTCGACCCTACCTATATGATCTCTAATCATTGCATTACAATAAACTCGACAATAACATGCTCGGATGTCAGCTTCATAATTTTTTCTACTTGTAAATAAGAGAAGAACAAAAGACTAGAGAAATGAGAAATGATAGAAAAGAGAGGGAAGCGAAAAAGAAGGGGGAAAGTAAAGGGGGGGCTCCATTCTTCTGGTTCCTTCAGGCGATAGAATGTATTAGTCTGGAATGGTTCGCGGGTCAGTATTTAAGTAGCAGATACACTAGTACCACACTTTTTCAAATGCTTTCACTCTATCATGCAAGATTGCCGTCAAGCACTCCTTTAACATAAGCCAAGAGAGCTTCATCTTTAGTTGATCAAATGGTATGGTAGCCGACTTCCAATTCCTGGCTATTGTAATTTTGGCTGAGATAAATATAAATAATAGGAGGCATCTCTGTGATTTTGAGGCCTGATCGACCTTACGCCCCAATAACGTCTGTTCCGGTGACTTGGGCAAGTTGATCTGGGTAAGAGAGTAGATAAAGTTATACACCCGTATCCAGAATCTTCTTATTTTAGGGCATTGCCATCAAATATGATAGACCCAACCCTCCTGCCCACATCCTCGGAATCAGAGCAGCGAGGCTCCAGGGACAAAAGTAGCCAATCTGGTCGACACCAAATACCACCTCATCAACACCTTGTAATTGGCTTCAACTATTGAAGTATTGATGAGGGACCTCGAAGCTGCTAATGCTATTGAGTGCCACTCATCAACCTCCTTTGTAGCCTGCAAATCTTGTTCCCAACAAGACATATAGCTTAGTTTCGCAGAGGTGCACGTTAATATTGTATAAAATTCAGATATATAGCCTCGAAGTTTACCATAGCGATGACACAGATATTCCATCAGAGACATAGTTGTAACATCACATTTGTGAGGCATGGCATCTAAGTAATTGTAAAAAAAAGTATTTGCACATATCGATACTGTTCAGAGTTAGGCATTTGGAATCTCTCTATGATAGTCTGTTTAGACAGCAGTCCCCTATGATCATAGAAATCTGCGATTCATATCAATCCCTTATTAGTTCACCAGTCAAATGCATGGGGGGTTAGACCCGGGGTGAAATATTTGTTACGTAGAAGAGGAGCCAATGGGTTATGCGCATATCTAAACGTATGTATTTTAGATAGTCTGTCCCAAATGTTAAATGCCAAAGATATAGAAGGGCATAGGATTGATGGTCTATCTTTCACAGGTAACCACATAACATGACAGATAGGCTTCCTTGGGCTTGCACAAGATTCCATTTGCATCCATATCACATGGGGATGTTGAGAGTGGAATCTAGTAAGTTGTGCTAATTGAGCTGCGTGAAAATATTTCTGTAGGTCCGGGAATCCCAGGCCGCCTTTTTGTTTTGGTGAGAACAAAGTTTGTTTGTTCCCCCTGGGTCTTTTATCCCCCCACATAAACTTTAGAAGACAAGATTGAAACATTTTTAGGTCAGACCATACAGGCATTATAGATATTGTGCATTAAAAATATAACATTCTAGGAAGTATGTTCATTTTTATAGAGTGCAGTCTGCCGAACCACGATGGAGGGTGGAGTTGCCATCTAGTCATATCAGCCGTTAGGCATATATACTGCTAGATAGTTACGGGAATATAGGGTTGGAATAGTGGGTGTCAAATGAATCCCCAGGTAAGGAAGGGCCTCAGTTTCCCAATGGAATCTATAGGATTGCTCTATGGCTTGCTGAGTGCTGTCTAGCAAATTTATAGGGGGCACCCCTGCCGAGTCCTTTTCTGTATCCGGAAGGGTTGGGATGAGAAACCTTTGAGCATCAGAGATGCGCTAGGTGAACTATATAGGGCTCAGAGTAAAGTGAGAAGTTTTTGACCAAACCCATATTTGGATAGGACATAAAACAAGTAGTCCCAGGACAGGAAATCAAATGCTTTATGCATATCCAATGAAATAACTATAACAATAAGCAGCACCTACCCTATAGATGAAAAAAGAAATTAAATAATATGAAAACAGAGGGCTGCTGCACTCAGGTAATAAACCTGCTAGTAGAATGGTTGTAACAATAAGCAGCGCCTACCCTATGCAAGTGACTATAATGGATGAATAACCATAAAATTCATAAATGCAAGTGACAATAAAATGAATGTCCATAAAATTCATAAATGTCCACAAATACAAATCTTACACTAAGTTAGTGCAAGAACACATTCTTAAAAGTGTCTTCAGTGCCTGGAAAGTGATAATGTGCTTAATAAGTGCTCCAAAAAACGAATCCCTGCAAAGAAGTGCCAGAACCCCTTTGTGCCCCCAATCACCAGAAAACATTGACCATCTGCTTTTCAGTCAGAGGTCAAAAACGCTAGATACTGGTGAGGGTGATGTTCAGCAGGATCAGCTGTATGATCGAATCCACAAAAAGGAAGTACCAGCAAGGCAGGTATAATCTAGACAGCTCAAGAAAAGGAGATCCTCATAGTGTAGACTGTAAAATAGGTTCTTTAATACGCAAAATAGAAATGTACTTACAGGACTTGTACATATAAATCGTCTGAATGTCAGTAGGGCGTTAGCAGTGTGCGTTCCCCGGCTGCCAACCAACAAAAACAGACGTGACGTGTGCGACTGTGCCAGACCAGAAATTACGTCTACACTATGAGGATCTCCTTCTTTTCTTGAGCTGCCTAGATTATACCTGCCTTGCTGGTACTTCCTTTTTGTGGATTCGATCACACAGCTGATCCGGTTGAACATCACCCTCACCAGTATCTAGCGTTTTTGACCTCTGACTGAAAAGCAGATGGTCAATGTTTTCTGGTGAGTGGGGGCACAAAGGGGTTCTGGCACCTGGCACTTCTTTGCACGGATTTGTTTTTTGGAGCACTTATTAAGCACATTATCACTTTCCAGGCACTGAAGACACTTTTAAGACTGTGTTCTTGCACTAACTTAGTGTAAGATTTGTACTGTGGACATTTATGAATTTTATGGACATTCATATCCAATGAAAGCAACATTCCCCGCCCCACTATTCCAAAAACAGTTTGCAGATGTTTGCAGAACAGTGATATCATATCACTGTTCTGCAAACATCTGGAAACTGTGTTTGAAACTATAGCAGAGCGAAACCATATACCTGTTCTTCTCTATGCTGTAGTTTCACACAGACTGTACAGATGTTTGCAGAACAGATGTTCAGTTATTGCCGGTTATATTTAAAGTGACACACAGACTTTACAGATGTTTGCAGAACAGATGTTCAGTTATGGCCGGTTATATTTAAAGTGACACACAGACTTTACAGATGTTTGCAGAACAGATGTTCAGTTATTGCTGGTTATATTTAAAGTGACACACACATTTTCCAGATGTTTGCAGAACAGTGATATGGGTTCTCCCGGCTTATTTATACTTTTTGGACACAGTTTGAAGATGATTTTAGAACAGTTATATGGCTTCTACCGTTAATTAATACTTTTCAGACCCAGTTTGAAGATGATCCACATTCACCTCCATTTTTGCTTTTTTTATGTTTTTATTTTTTTTAAAATATTTAAAGTTATTTCCCTGTCCCCATTTCTTTGTAGGTCACTTGTCCCACCCTTACCCCCATTTCCTTCCTTTTGCAGACCTCTAGGACTTTCCAGGACTATTTTACAGCCATTTTTGTGCCCAAAAGTTCGGGTCCCCATTGATTTCAATGGGGTTCGGGGTCCGGGACAAAGTTCGGGTTCTGTCCGGACCCGAACCCGGACTTTGTCCCGAAGTTCAGCCGAACCAGCAGAACCCGGACTTCTAGACGTTCGCTCAACTCTAGTCTTAACCCTCCCCAGTGGTGACTCCTGGGGTACATAGCATGAGGGTGTCTTCATTAACTGTTGAAGACAAGCTCACTAGCCGAGACATGCGTGAACACCCCGGTCCCAAAACAATAAAAACAAAAAGGAAGTATTGGGAGAGAAGAGATCCATAAGAGTATGTTATAACTGCAACTGACCCTTTCAGTAGATTGCATTATATAAAAGAGTCCCACTGCATATCCATTCTACTTCTTTGGGACAATAGAAAAGGTGGTGAATATGATAATCAAAACAACTATCAATGTATGTAAGGCCACTGGCATGTGCCGTGATGGCTCCCGGACAGGCACAAAGTTGGCTCAGCCACTAAGATCAGTAAATCAGAAGTAGGCTCCTGAAAAAAGAAAAACACAACTTCCCTTTGCTCCCCTGTAACAGTGAACCAGTGATTACATGAAGTCAGAAGAAGGGAGATGATCTCCTGGTCTTCTTGGGTCGTTTCTCCCGCCAGAGAGGTGAAATAGGGTGGGTCGCCAGGTGGGATGAGGCTCTTCAAGTGGTGGCCTGGGAACCGGGGCAAGGATCCTGGACTATGATCCCTAGTTCCAATAGCAGGTTTTCTCTATCTTGGAATGTGATAAAGGAGTGAGATTTCCCTTTGAATGTGAAAGACAGTCTGAACTGGAATGCCCACTTATATTGTATCTGTCTGTTGATCAGTTGCTGTAGGAGAGGTTTCATGGCCCTTCATTTTTGGGCTGTAGATGGTGCTAGATCTGTGAAAAGCTGAATTGGGACCCCAAAGAGAGCCAAGTCCTGTCTGTTTCTGGCTTCAAACATCAATTTTTCTTTTATGCGGTAGTAGTGCGGCTTAAAGTGGTTGCCAACCTGTGACAACCACTTTAACCTACATGTAAGCCTATAATAAGGCTTACCTGTAGGTGCCCTGCATATCTCCCAAACCTGCACGGTTCAGGAGATATGCAATGTTCATTTCAGTACATGCGCAGTGAAGAAATGGCCTCCGTGCTGTTTCTCCACTGACACTGTGCTGTGACTGGCGGCTCCCGCGCATGCGCGGGAGTGACGTCACGCAACTCCGGCCAGTCACAGCGCCGGAATCGCGGCCCTGGAAGGAAAAGAGGCAGAAGATGGACGCGGCCAGCACAGGGGACAGCGCTGGACATCGCAGGCTATGTATGCAGGTAAGTGGCACATAATGGGCTACTATGCGATGCATAATAGCCCATTATGCTTCTAATTTACAGGGGACTGTAGAGGAAGTAAACCCCATCTGTGTTTACTTCCTCTTTAACTAGCACATCTCTTGGTAGACCATCAGATCCAGGGGCAGTCAGGGCCCGATGGACTTTGTCAATTTCCATTTCTTGTGGTGTTATACCAGGAATCAATTCTTTCATTAAATCCGAACTGCCCCTTCTAGATCTGTGTGGGTCTTGGGGAGACCTCTGATCCGTAAATTATAACAACGAGACCGGTTCTCTAAATCTTACATTTTTGTGTAGGCCTCTTCAAATCTGTTGTGTAGTTCTGATATTATAGTATAATTTTGATTGACCTTTGAGGCCGTACTGTCCACCTTAGACTCGATTGCATCGAATCGTTCCCCTATCCCCTGGCTATCACGTTTTAGGTCTGTTGTAATAATGGAGCAGGCTTTAGAGAGTTCTTGCTGGAGCATGGTGAAAAAACATGCCAATAGCACCGTGTCTCCCGGGTAGAGGGCTGACTGCACAGTCATTGGATAATGTGAAGCTTGTGAGACCTGTGAGGCTTGGGGGGGCTTATGGGGTCTTGTCTGGGCTATGTTGGCTAAAAAGCATGTCTGCCATCTCAGCCATGTTCCTATCCATGGAGGACGCTGGAGAGGCTGCAGGCCCCTGTGCACCTACTGTTCTGCCTCCTGCTCTTCCGATGATTGTGAGGAGAAGGGATCCCTGATCTGCTCAGCCTGTTCAGCCTGTTGTTGTTTGGCAGCTGCCACCGCTTTCTGGGCTTTGGTGAGGCCTTGTCCCTGCTTAGACACCATCTTGGTGTTCTGTGTCTGCCCTGGGGAGGCGTGCACACTTCCACCTTGCTTTCCCCTCTTGTATGGTCTCTTTTTTGGCTGTCCTGTCGCCCGGTGTTGCATCACCCGCTGAGGAAGGCTATTGGGCTGGATTTGAGCCGATGCTCCCGTTTCCTCTGCTGAATATAGCTTTGTTAGGCCCGGGTTGTGCGGAGCTCGCTCAGAGCACATCCGTCTTCGCGGCCACGTGCATGCGCTCTACCTTAAACTTTTATATATATATATATATATATATATATATATTGTATATATATATATATATATTCAATAAGTCCAATACTGATAAATGTACTGGGACCAGTATTGAAAAACATGCAACAAGCAAACAAAAATAAGTTTAACAGGATTGTAGAACATGTAGTAGTCCGAGATATGACATCTTCAGAGAATGTTCCAAGTGGAACCTTTAGTTAGCAGCAATGTACTCCCTGCCGTGCCAATAGCATGGCTAGTCCTTGAATAAGTCACTCACCTGGCAAAAGAAGCACTAACTCTGTAATTGTTTGAGTAAAAGTTTGTGTCGATCCTCCTTTGGTTACCTTGACCATTACCTTCTGGACCTTGTCCTTTAGAAGGATGACATCTCCAGCAAAGGTGAAGGGTGGATCTGTACTTAGGTGATCAGCTGGGAAACTTGCCATTTGTTGCGGTTGATGTCTTCCCCTTAACTTGTGATCCTGACACACCTGAAGAGCAGGGAGGAGACGCATCTTTTCATATCAACAATCCACAAGCCAGCTGACCAGATGGCACCTTCTGTAAACTGGCGGCCTTGGTGTTGCACCCGTTCATGGTGGTGACCAACCAGAAGAGTAGTAACATGATGTTGACCTGGTATGATTATAGGATTCTGTTCTTTGCTGCATAGGTCAGCTTACCCGATACGGCCACCAACTCTCAGCAGCTAATTGGCACCAACTACAGGGTTTAGATTGAAGAGTGAACAGTTTTTAGACAATTCGATTCCATTTCTGATTCTCCCGAATTCCTCCTGATCAGGGGTGGACTGACAACTCATGGGGCCCCCAGGCAATAGGAGTTCCTGGGGCCCCCTGTCCCCGCCTATGTGTTCCCAACCACACTCAAGCCACACCCACACAAAGCCCCACCTACTTATTGCACTGCCCACACTACATGCGTTAGTCAAAGAATTTTTCTACACTATGTTCAAAATAAATGTTTATTATAGAATATAAAGAAAAATAGACTTACATTAAAGAAAGCGCAACAATAGTACATTTCCAAAATGAAGGATTTCATAAATGAACACAATATAATAGGTGCAACAAATGTCTTTTTAGCTGAACAGTTTGATAAAAAAAAAATATATAAAAAATAAAAAGCCCTGTCAAGCATGGTACAAAATTATGGCCCTAGAATTTCTCTTACTCCAATGTTCTTAACGATACGATACATGTGTGGTGCTATTATTGTTTACATACATGTGTCCGTCCTACAGAAAGCTTTTTATATAGATTGTGTGCAGAGGTCAAGGGTGTGCTTTACATTTTTAATAATAATTTTTATTTACTTTATATAATTTTCACTGACTACCAGTGTAAGGATCATTCTTCCCACTGACCTCCAATGTAAGGGACATTTTTCCCACTGACCACCAATGTAACGGACATTTTTCCCACTGACCACCAATGTAAGGGACATTCTTCCTACTGACCACTAAAGTAAGGACATTATTCTCTCTGACCAGCAATGTAAGGAACATTCTTTCCACTGACTACCAATGTAAGGAACATTCTTTCCGCTGACCACCAATGTAAGGGGCATTCTTCCCACTGACCACCAATGTAAGAAACATTATTCTCACTGACCACCAATGTAAGAAACTTTATTCTCACTGACCACCAATGTAAGGAACATTCTTTCCGCTGACCACCTGTCAGGTCACTGGGGTTAGGGGGGCACCGCTAAGGTTGTGAACCCTTAGCTGACTGCTGCAAATGGAGCTCTGTGTGGTGCAGGAAAGCAGGTCCACTGGAGCACTGACACAGATACACAGGGAGCTAGGGCATAGGTTTCCCCAGGGCGCGGAGCCTAAGAGCCAGCAGGTTTTCACCAGAGCCTCTGATGGTGAGGATGCAACTGACTCCAGGTCGTGGCCCCCATGGTCTCCCAGGTCGTGGCCCCCACGGTCTCCCAGGCCGTGGCCCCCACGGTCTCCCAGGTCATGCTCGCAGCTGGCTACTGATGGATAGAAAGGAAGCAGCAGTGCAAGGCAACATGGGATCGTCAGTAGGATAGCCAAGGGTCAGGGCAACAAGCAGACAGGAGAGTACACCAAGGTTGGGGTAACAAGCAGACAGGAATAGTCAAGAACAAGTCAAGGTCGGGGTATCCGCAGACAGGAATAGTCAAGACCAGGCCAAACAGAATCAGATGAAGAGCACACAGCAGGAACCACACACTCTGGAAGCCTAACACACAATATTGATCGGCAGCAGTGGCTTGCACTGCAAGGTGTTATATATTGTTCCTAATTAGGGGCTGGGATGGAGCCCTGCTGGGGGAATATTACTTAAGCACACAGGTGAGGGGTGCATGGTCTCTAAGTTGAACACAAGCAGAGAGGTAAACAGACAGACAAGACATGAATGTTACTGCAGATTCATGACAGTACCCCCCTCTTATGAGGCCTCCCCTCCCCCACTTGGGCCCAGATTTGGAGGGAAACCTCAAATGAAACCTCCCAACAAGACGAGGCACAAATACCTCAGATGCAGGGATCCACGACCTCTCCTCAAGACCAAACCCTTTCCAATGCACAAGGTACTGAAGAATGCCTTTACAGAGCCGGGAATTCAGAATTTGACTAACCTCATACTCCTGACTATCCTCAGAGCCGCGGTAATGAGGGGGCGAGAGAACTTATTGAGGACTAAAGGCTTCAGAAGGGAAACATGAACGGAGTTTGAGATCCTGAGGATTTTAGAGAAGTTTTAAACAAACCGGATTAAGCTTAGAAATGATAGTATACGGCCCAATAAATCTTGGGGCAAACTTCAGAGAAGGAACCCAGAGCTTGATGTTCCTGGTAGAAAGCCAGACTTTGTCCCCAGGCTGTAGAGGAGGCGGCTTATGCCTGTGACGGTTGGCAAAACCTTTAAATATATCAGCAGCTGCCTGGAGGGAATCATGAACATCACCCCAAAGAGAATTGAATGATTGTTGAACCATGGCCAAAGCTGGAATGTCCGGAGAACAGGTCATGCAAAGAGGGAGCTAAGGGTGTCTTCCATAAACCCTGAGAAAGGGTGTTTCTGTGAACATGATTATTGTGTGAGATTTCTGCCCACGGGAGTAGAGATGACCAATCATCATGATGAGCAGAGACTAAGGTTCAGAGAAAGGCATCTAACTCCTGATTAACCTTCTCAGTCTGTGCATTGGATTGAGGGTGGTAAGAAGAGGAGAAATCCAGGACAATATTGAGGGATTTGAAAAAAAGGCTCTCAAAAAGCGAGATGTAAATTGCACAGCCTTGTCAGAAACAATGTGGGAAGGAACCCCATGGAGGCAGAAGATCTCTCAAACAAAAATGGGAACCAAAGCAGGAGCAGAAGGAAGACCTAGAAGAGGAACAAAATGGGCCATCTTAGAGAACCGATCGATTACCACCCAAATGACCGTATTATTCTCAGATGGTGGGATATTGGTGATAAAATCCATGGCAATGTGAGACCAAGGCTCCTTCGGAATGAGCAAGGACATGAGAAGACAAGCAGGAGCTTATGTGGGGAATTTAAACTGGGCACAGACATGACAAGCCTTAACGTAGTCTTTGACATCCAGGCAGGGAGTAGGCCACCAGTAGTGGCGACTGATGAGCAGGAACGATTGGAGGAATCCAGCATGACTTGCCACCTTGGAATCATGTCCCCAATGAAGGATCTTTGCTCTTAACTCTGTGGGGATGAAGGTCTTGCCAGGAGGAATTTTTGACTCCAGGGTGGTAGAATGGGCAAGAATGCATGAGTTTGGAATGATCGGCTCAGGTTCAGAGGCGGGCTCCTCATCCAAAATGTCCAAAGACCTAAAGAGTGCATCAGCCTTATTGTTGCAGGAACCAGGTTTGTACGTAATGGTGCAATTAAAATGGGAAAAGTAAAGACTCCACCTGGCCTGTCTGGGATTCAGTCGTTTGGCATTCTGTAAGTACTGCAGATTTTTGTGATCAGTAAAGACTGTTATGGAATGAGGGGAACCCTCCGAGAGATGACGCCACTTCTCTAATGCCAATTTAATTGCAAGAAGCTC
The DNA here is from genome assembly GCA_018402905.1 of Glandirana rugosa. Taxonomy (NCBI): domain Eukaryota; kingdom Metazoa; phylum Chordata; class Amphibia; order Anura; family Ranidae; genus Glandirana; species Glandirana rugosa. The sequence goes on from BLSH010251187.1 coordinate 116,241, forward strand.
CCGATCCCCAATAACGTAATTTCTCTCTGCCTGAGAAAATTTTCTTGTTCAAATATTTTATTGGTGATAAAACAAAGGATATACAACAGTATACGGATATGGCAGTTTTACATAGGTGGTGAATACCAATCAGAATAGTATATCCGAGTGTATAATGATCAGTCTTCAATATACATGTATCATCATAACATGGGTAAATTTCTATACCAGGTAAGGAGAGTACAGTGTTTAGTAATAACAGGAATAACTAAATAACCAAACTCAAGCATTATAGGCTATAAGATCAGGTCAGAGCAGAAAGGGGTGTAAGAGACGGAGGATCTACCACCCAAACTGGGATCCAACTAAGTGGCCCAGCCTTAGTTAGGGAGCAGAGGCCTCCTATAGGCCATGTGGTAGTTTAAAAGGGGAAGGGGGTAATTCAGATGAGGGATAAGGTATGTGGATGTCAAGGAAAAAAATAACTCCTAAAAGGAGAGGGGGACAAGAAGGAAGATGGGGGGGGGGGTATCTCCAGAGGGGGGTACGTGCCCAGTGAGGCATAGGTTTGTGTAGACCAGGTGGGGCCATATCATCCTCTGTCAATAATCAGTGTTTAATAAAAGCCCGGAGGAAGACCATGGGTGATCCATGGATACCAAAGTCTTTCGAATTTGGAGAGTTTGTGGAGGTAGATGGCTTCGGTGTTAGTGTGTATGAATGCCTGGGTGATCCTGTGTCTAATTGAGACCATGGCCAGTGTGGAGGATTTCCACGCCTTAGCAATGGACTGTTTGGTCGCTGTTGTGACTAAGAGTAAGAGTTTACATTTTCTATGAGTCAGTGCAGTAGGTTTGCTGTTCAGGAGCGCCACTGCAGGGTCGGGTGATAAGGGTATACCGAACATATGGGATTGAAGTTGAAAGACTTCAGATCATAGGTCGCGGGCAATCCCACCAAATATGCATGTGGGTGCCTTGGTCTGAGCAACCACGGAAGCAGGTAGGGGGATAGTTCGGGTGGAATTTGGATATCCTAGCGGGGACCAAGTACCATCTATTGAGCACCTTGTAGTTGGTATCCAGTGCTACAATGTTAGGCGAGGCAGATTTGGTGGCTTGCCATATTTGGTTCCAGTTTACAGTCTTTAAGGTGTGTGGGTAGGTCTTTTTCCCATTTCTCTGTGTATGTGGGGGGGTGTAGAAGTAGTGGCGGACAAAAGTAGCGTATATAGGTCAGAGATAAGGCCTCGTTTGTGGGGGTCTGTATGTCATGCATGTTCAAACAACGTGAGAGAAGGGCCAGAATTGTCCGGGCGGTGTATTGTGAGTAGAAGTGTTTTATTTGAATGTACCTGAAAATTTCCAGTGGGAGGCAGGTGGTGGTCTCGCACAAGGTAGGGAAGGGAGTGATAGTGTTGGATCTATACAAGTGATGTGCGCGTAGGAGGCCGGCTCTTGACCATCTGGAGAAGGATTGTGGAGAGGACCAAGCTGGATAGAAAGCTGGATTGCATAGAAAAGAGAGTAGAGGGTTGCGGGGTGATTGGTGACCAAAATGTGTTTTAAGTCTGTCCCAGAGGGCTAAGCTGCGTTTGGTAATTGGGTTGTTAAGACCATGGCGGTGTGATGGCTGTATCCATAAGAGATTGGCTGTAGACAGTGGATCACAGTCCACTGATTTTAGGGCCACCTGAGAAAAATTTTTGGAGAAAAACGCACATGGTTGACGTTTTTTCTCAAAGGTTTGAAGAAGCACAGCTCCTACTCCAGTCGACGAAGCATCCACTTCAACACAAAATGGATCCCCAGGATTAGGGCTCCTCAAGAGAGGTCCAGAAACAAAGGCTTGTTTCAAATCAAGAAATGCAAAAACAGCTTCAGGAGGCCACTCCTTGGCATTCGCACACTTCTTGGTCAAGGCAATAATAGGTGTAGCAATAGAAGAGTAATTCTTAATGAATTGCCTATAATAGTTGGAGAACCCAAGAAATCGCTGTGTGGCCTTGAGGCTGGCAGGAAGAGGCCAGTTGGTAACGGCCGAGACCTTTTCGGGATCCACGGGAAGACCCAAACTCGAGACAAAGCATCCCAGAAACAGGACCTCAGATCATTCAAAAGAACATTTCTCCAGCTTGGCAGATTATTTTCTCTAAGGCGCTGAAGTGCAACCCGGACATGGTTTCTGTGGACAAGCAGATTTTCCGAAATGCGAGAATGTCATCCTGATAGATGACAACAAATTAATAAAGCAGATCCCTGAAGATTTTGTTGACAAAGTTTAGGAACAGCTGGAGCGTTACACAGCCCAAAGGCCATAACCAGGTATTCATAATGCCCATCTCTAGTGTTATACGCGGTTTTCCATTCTTCACCTTCCCTTATCCGGATCAGATTATATGCACCCCTGAGATCCAACTTGGTAAAAATGGAGGCACCTTGATTCTTGATTGTCACCGCGTTTAAGCCTCAATAATCAATGCAGGGTCTTAAGGTGCCATCCTTTTTGGCAACAAAAAAGAATCCTGCTCCCGAAGGCGATGAGGACTTCCAGATGAAGTCTTTCCCTAGGTTTTCAGCTACATACTCTGACATGGCCTGGGTCTCTGGGATGGACAGGGGATAGGTACATGGCCCCTGGGCAGAGTCGCTTTGGGAAAAAGGTCAATGGCACAGTCAAAGGACCTGTGAGGAGGAAGCACTTCAGCTGATTTCTTGCAAAAAACATCCCGGAAATCGCTATATGCAGCGGGAAGGGCAGAAGAAACTGAAGTGGTGGCAACAAGAAGTCTCTCTTTTGGGGCAACCTTGAGTAGGCAGGACGAGAAACAGGAGGAACCCTAAGCCAGTATCTGCCCAGAAATCCAGTCAACGTGTGGGAAATGGAGCTGTAACCAGGGAAGGCCCATTATGATGGTGGTTGAGGCCTTAGGTAGGATAAGAAAGGATATCTCCTCCTGGGGGAGTATTCCTACTGACATCTTAACAGGAAGGGTCTGGAAGCAGATAGGGCCCCCTGGAAGAACAGTACCATTGATCGCAAAGACCACCAATGGAGTGGTGAGGGGCGAAAGGGTAAGTTTCATGGAAGATGCCGTTCTCCAGTCCATAAAGTTGCCAGCAGCTCCGTAATCCACATATGCCAAGACCGAATGAGAAGAAGCGCCGACATGAAGAAACACTGAAAGAAGGAGACATGAAAGTGATGTTTCTAGGTCCAGTACTCCATTTTCCAGATGTATTAGACCCGAGCGTTTCCCAGACGAAGCGAGCAAGTGTCACGAAAATGACCTTTGCCCTTCATAGTAGAGACACAGGCCCAGAGTTCTGCACCTAGCACGTTCCTCGGGAGATAGCCTGGTCTGGCCCAGCTGCATAGGTTCCTCAGCTGGGCTCCATGGGTTGCAGAGAGGGGAGCTCAGGCTGACTAGGGACCAAGGGGTGCTGGCGTCTTCTTTCTAGGGTCCTCTCCTGAAAGCAAATGTCGATCTGGTTACACAGTGAGATAACATCGTCCAGATCAGCGGGGATGGTTCTTCTCGCTAATTCACCCTTCACTCTGTCAGAGAGGCCCTGTGAAAAGGTTGCAACTAAGGCCTCATTGTTCCAGTTCAGCTCAGCCGTTAGAATTCGAAAATGAAGAGCATACTGTCCCACAGAAACAGACTCTTTGCGGAAGCGTAGAAGAATGCTGGCTGCTGAAGAGACATGACCTGGTTCCTCAAAGATGTTCCAAAAGAGTTTCAAGAAACTAGGCAGACTAGAAACCACTGGGTCACTCTTCTCCCACAGAGGGGCAGCCCAGGCTAAAGCCTCACCGGACAGGAGAGAAATAATGTAGGCTACCTTCACCCGATCAGACGGGAAGTTTTGAGGCTCAAAATAATTGGTGCGCTGGCTGAGGAACCCTCTGCAGGCCTTAGCATCTCTAGAGTAGTGGGACGGAGTTGGTAGCTACAAAGGGTTAGGGACGCACTGCTAAGGTTGTGAACCCTTAGCTGACTGCTGCAAATGGAGCTCTGGGTGGTGCAGGAAAGCAGGTCCACTGGAGCACTGACACAGATACACAGGGTGCTAGAGCATAGGTTTCCCCAGGGCACAGAGTCTAAGAGCCAGCAGGTTTTCACCAGAGCCTCTGATGGTGAGGATGATCTTGGCTGCAACTGACTCCGGGTCATGGCCCCCAGGGTCTCCCAGCTCGCGCTCGCGGCTGGCTACTGGTAGATAGAGAGGAAGCAACAGTGCAGGACAACAAGGGATCGTCAGTAGGATAGCCAAGGGTCAGGGCAATGAGCAGACAGGAGAGCACGCCAAGGTCGGGGTAACAAGCAGACAGGAATAGTCAAGAACAAGCCAAGGTCGGGTTATCAGCAGACAGGAATTGTCAGCAACTGGTATGACCAGAGATGTGTAAACTGCAGCAGAGAATGCCAGGCATAAAATAATATAATTTATTTAAAAGATAAGTGGATAAAGATGTAAACGCACCTCCAGCAGAGCAGACAGTGTAAAACAAGCCAAATGACAAAATAGTGACACACAAAGAACAACTGCCTAAACAAAGTATATACAGCGGATAGGGAAATGCCAAACTGTAAACTAAGCCGAGCCAGGGTCATACACAGGAGATCAGTCAAAGGGGGCTGGGGGCAAGACAGGGCAGGAACAGGGAACAGATAACGGAGAGAGCAGGTGGGAAGGGATCAGGCTGCAAGACAGGGGTCCAGGAACAGATACAAGATACAGGATCACAGGTCAGGGGCACATGGAGACCAAACACCAAGGCACTCAGCACATGGCAGACGGGGTTTAAAACATTTGTTAACCCCAAAAAAATGCTGTTCCTGACTCTTTAATGTGCAATTAGCAGCATGGTGCATTTGCTTTTTAAATTATTCCTCTGTATGCCTTAAAATATCTGTTTGATAATGCCAGGTCATGACTTCCTACCTGAGTGCTGACTCCCCTTGTATATTGCTTATCCTGAGAGCCCATAGTCTATGCAGGCTATGTCACTCCCAGCACTCCTATCTCCTGTGTGCCTGTCTTCAACTGCCCCCTCCTCCCCCTCCCTCTCGTAGCTTCTCCTCTCTGCTCTCATAATTAACTCTAAAAGCTCCTATCCCTCTGTAGTAGAAGAAGTGTCAGTGTTATATCAAAAATATTCGTATCTATTGTCAGGAAGACCGCCAGCCCAGCTCTTCTCAGGAAAGAATTGTTAGAGGAATTCCCATGCTAATTGGAGCTCAACGACGCATGTGTGCGCAAGTTCCGGTGCCAAACAAGCCATTTAAACTCTGCTGATGCACAAAACAGGTGCTGTCTGATCTGCAGCGTTACCCGTGTTTATCTGTTGCCTGCTATCCACTCCTGACCTGTTTACCGACCCGGCTTGTCCAGACTCTCCTGCTATCCACCTGCACCTGATCCCGGCTTGTCCCGACCACTCTTCTGCCTGCTCCCCTGTACCTCGCTGCCAGCTCGTTGCCGAACTCTGCTCCAGTGCCTGTGGCCATCCAGACCCCAGTAGCTTCCAGCTCCGCAAGTCTTCTCCAGCTCTCCTGGACTGCTTCCATCTGGCTGCACCCTTGACCCCACAGGTCATCTACATCTCCAGTGATCCTGCTGACCACCTGCTGGCGGACACCATTGGACTACCACTGCTGTCTCAATTCCAGCGGTCCCTCGAACCAGGGTAGTAGGAGAGGCCATCCCCTGCCATTAGGCTCACTACCTGGTATGTAACATCTATATAGATAACACAGCATGGCTCTGTCAGCAGCTGAAGTCAGCAGCAGTGCTCATTGGCTGGTGTGGAGGTAGGCTGGAACAGATCAGCTGGTGTGTAGGCAGGCTGGAACAGATCGGCTGATGTGGAGGCAGGCTGGAACAGATCGGCTGGAGTGGAGGCAGGCTGGAGCAGATCGGCTGGTGTGGAGGCAGGCTGGAGCAGATCGGTTGGTGTGGAGGCAGGCTGGAGCAGATCGGCTGGTGTGGAGGCAGGCTGGAGCAAATCGGCTGGTGTGGAGGGAGGCTGAAGCAGATTGGCTGATGTGGAGGCAGGCTGGAACAGATCAGCAGGTGTGGAGGCAGGCTGGAACAGACTGGCTGGTGTGGGGGCAGGCTGGGGCATATCGGTTGGTGTGGAGGCAGGCTGGAGCAGTTTGACAGGTGTGGGGGCAGGCTGGAACAGATCGGCTGGTGTGGAGGCAGGTTGGAGATGATTGGCTGGTGTGGAGGCAGTTTGGATAGTGGCAGGATTGTGCAAGTTGGGAAAAACTTCAGATTCTTTTTTGGTTTAGTCACCAAGGTTCTGCATGTGGAGGCAGTGCTGCGAGCAGGGGGTGCAGCTGATGGATGCGAAAAGCTGAGGGATGGTGAAAAAGAGGGAGCAGTTGCTAAGGAAGATTTTTGGGGGGTTGCCGTAGGTAATGGAGAAGAGGTATTTGTCAATGGATTAAAGGTAGGGTAGGTGCACAAGTGGAAACAGGGTACTGACACATAGTTGGTAGCAGGGTATACTGGGCTGCAACTGTGGCTGTTGTGGATGATGGAGAGAGAGATCTTTGAGAAGGCAGGTGTCTAACAGAAGGAATGGGTTGGTGCAATGAATGCAACATATCTGACCAAGCCTGTAGTGATGGCTGAACAAAATTTGATTTACATGCGGCCTGTCTGATAAGAGACTGCACTGTATTAAGACACACCACTAGCACCTGATGAGAGCATGTTGAATAATACTCAAAGAAATAAGCTGAGTCATCCTCTAATAACCAAACCAGTGATTCTATCTGAGCCATACTGAAGGGGGGAAGGAAGTCATCACTACCTTTAGGAGTACTGGACAAAGCCAACTCTGCACAGACTTGAATTAATGGCTGAACGTTACCAAACAACATACTGCCCTGATGAACTAGGGGATGAGCTAGACAAATGCATTCTAACAGCTGATCACTAGACCACTCCTTCAGTATACTCTCCTCTGTCACCACAAAGGAAAAGTATACAACCTCTTCTGGATGCATCCTGCCACAAACAGCAGAGCCAAAACGGCTTCCCTGTGCAGTCACTTCTGGTCAGGACTGGCCTTGGTGTTATGTCAGCAACTGGTTTGACCAGAGATGTGTTATCTGCAACAGAGAATGCAAGGCATAAGTATTGTAAAATAATATAATTTATTTAAAAGATAAGTGGATAAAGATGTAAACGCACCTCCAGCATAGCAAACTGTGTAAAACAAACCAAATGACAAAATAGTGACACACAAAGAACAACTGCCTAAACAAAGTATATACAGCAGATAGGGAAATGCCAAACCGTAAATGTAGCCGAGCCAGGGTCATACACAGGATATCAGTCAGAGGGAGCTGGGAGCAAGACAGGGCAGGAACAGGGAACAGATAACGGAGAGAGCAGGTGGGAAAGGATCAGGCTGCAAGACAGGGGTCCAGGAACAGATACAGGATACAGGATCACAGGTCAGGGGCACATGGAGACCAAACACCAAGGCACTCAGCACATGGCAGACGGGGTTTAAATATCCCTCCTGCAACGAGCATGAGGTAATGACTCATGAGCTTCTGGTTGCTGGGAGACACTCACTGGTGGACACTGGAACTGCAGCCCATGGATCCATAAGCCACAGTGCCACCAACAGGTGAGCCCTTTACTGACACCCACACGTGGATACTGGAACTGCAGCCCATGGATCCAGGAGCCACAGCACCACCAGCTGGTAAGACTTTTCCTGCCAGGAATTGTCAAGAACAGGCCAAGGTCGGTAAACGGAGTCAGATGAAGAGCACACGGCAGGAACCACACACACAGGAAGCCTAACACACAATATTGATTGGCAGCGCTGGCTTGCACTGCAATGTGTTATATAATGTCCATAATTAGGGGCTGGGGTGGAGCCCTGGTGCGGGAAGATTTCTTAAGCACACAGGTGAGGGGTGCACGGTCTCTAAGATGAACACAAGCAGAGAGGTAAGCAGACAGACAAGCCATGAATGTTACTGCAGATTCATAACACCACCAATAGACATAATTCTCTCTGACCACCAATGTAAGAAACATTATATTCTCTGACCACCAATGTAAGAAGCATTCTTCCCACTGACCACCAATGTAAGGAACATTCTTCTCACTGACCACCAATGTAAGGAGCATTCTTCTCACTGACCACCAATGTAAGGAACATTCTTCTCACTGAGCACCAATGTAAGGAACATTCTACCCACTGACCACCTATGTAAGGAACATTCTTCCCGCTGATCACCAATGTAAGGAACATTCTTTCCGCTTACCACCAATGTAAGGAGTATTATTTCCGCTGACCACCAATATAAGGAGCATTCTTCTCACTGACCACTAATGTAAGGGACATTCTTCTCACTGGCCACCAATGTAAGGAGCATTCTTCCCACTGACCACCATTGAAAGGAAAATTATTCCCACTGACCACCAATGTAAGGAACATTCTTCTGACTGACCACCAATGTAAGGGACATTCTTCTGACTGACCACCAATTTAAGGAGCATTCTTCCCACTGACCACCAATGTAAGGAACATTTTTCTCACTGACCACCAATGTAAGGGACATTCTTCTCACTGACCACCAATGTAAGGGGCATTCTTTTCTCTGACCCCCAATGTAAGGAACAATTTTCCCACTAACCTCCAATGTAAGAGACATTATTCTCTCTGACCACCAATGTAAGAAACATTATATTCTCTGATCACCGATGTAAGGAACCATTCTTACCACTGACCACCAATGTAAGGAACATTATTTCGGCTGACCACCAATGTAAGGGACATTATTTCGGCTGACCACCAATATAAGGAGCATTCTTCCCACTGACCACCAATGTAAGGAACATTCTTCTCACTGACCACCAATGTAAGGGACATTCTTCTCACTGACCATCAATTTAAGGGACATTCTTCTCACTGACTCCCAATGCAAGGAGCATTCTATCCGCTGACCACCAATGTAAGGGACATTCTTCTGACTGACCACCAATTTAAGGAGCATTCTTCCCACTGACCACCAATGTAAGGAACATTTTTCTCACTGACCACCAATGTAAGGGACATTCTTCTCACTGACCACCAATGTAAGGGGCATTCTTTTCTCTGACCACCAATGTAAGGAACAATTTTCCCACTAACCTCCAATGTAAGAGACATTATTCTCTCTGACAACCAATGTAAGAAACATTATATTCTCTGATCACCAATGTAAGGAACCATTCTTACCACTGACCACCAATGTAAGGAACATTATTTCGGCTGACCACCAATGTAAGGGACATTATTTCGGCTGACCACAAATATAAGGAGCATTCTTCCCACTGACCACCAATGTAAGGAACATTCTTCTCACTGACCACCAATGTAAGGGACATTCTTCTCACTGACCATCAATTTAAGGGACATTCTTCTCACTGACCACCAATGCAAGGAGCATTCTTTCCGCTGACCACCAATGTAAGGAACATTATTCTCTCTGACCACCAATGTAAGTAACATTTTTACCACTGACCGCCAATGTAAGAGACATTATTCTCTCTGACCACCAATGTAAGAAACATTATATTCTCTGACCACCAATGTAAGAAACATTATATTCTCTGACCACCAATGTAAGGAACATTCTCTACGCTGACCCACCAATGTAAGGAACATTCCTTTCCACTGACCACTAATGTAAGGAACATTCTTTACGTTGACCCACCAATGTAAGGAACATTCCTTTCCACTGACCACTAATGTAAGGAACATTCTTTCCGCTGACCACCAATGTAAGGAACATTTTTCCCACTGACCACCAATGTAAGGAACATTCTTTCCGCTGACCACCAATGTAAGAAACATTTTTCCAGCTGACCACCAATGTAAGGAGCATTCTTCTCACTGACCACCAATGTAAGGAACATTATTCTCACTCACCACCAATATAAGAAGCATTCTTCTCACTGACCACCAATGTAAGGAACATTCTTCTCACTGACCACTAATGTAAGAAACATCATTCTCACTGACCACCAATGTAAGGAACATTCTTTCCCCGGACCACCAATGTAAGGAACATTATTCTCACTGAACCACCAATATAAGAAGCATTTTTCTCAATGACCACCAATGTAAGGAACATTCTTCTCACTGACCACCAATGTAAGGAACATTATTCTCACTGACCACCAATGTAAGGAACATTATTCTCACTGACCACCAATGTAAGGAACATTATTCTCACTGACCACTAATGTAAGAAACATTATTCTCACTGACCACCAATGTAAGGAACATTCTTTCCCCGGACCACCAATGTAAGGAACATTATTCTCACTGAACCACCAATATAAGAAGCATTTTTCTCACTGACCACCAATGTAAGGAACATTCTTCTCACTGACCACCAATGTAAGGAACATTATTCTCACTGACCACCAATGTAAGGAACATTATTCTCACTGACCACCAATGTAAGGAACATTATTCTCACTGACCACTAATGTAAGAAACATTATTCTCACTGACCACCAATGTAAGGAACATTCTTTCCCCGGACCACCAATGTAAGGAACATTATTCTCACTGAACCACCAATATAAGAAGCATTTTTCTCACTGACCACCAATGTAAGGAACATTCTTCTCACTGACCACCAATGTAAGGAACATTATTCTCACTGACCACCAATGTAAGGAACATTATTCTCACTGACCACCAATGTAAGGAACATTATTCTCACTGACCATCAATGTAAGGAACATTATTCTCACTGACCACCAATGTCAGAAACATTATTCTCACTGACCACCAATGTCAGAAACATTATTCTCACTGACCACCAATATAAGGGACATTATTCTCACTGACCACCAATGTAAGGAACATTATTCTCTCTGAGCACCAATGTAAGGAGAATTCTTCTCACTGACCACCAATGTAAGGAGAATTCTTCTCACTGACCACCAATGCAAGAATAATTCTTCCCACTGATCACCAATGTAAGGAACATTCTTTCCGCTGACCAAAAATGTAAGGAACATTATGTAGCGCCCCATAGTGATGGGTGCGTTTTGTAGTAAGTTTTTGCTAGGATTGGCAAAATTTAGTCAGGCCTGACTGTAAGTGCAGGCCTGAATGTTTTGATCTGAGCTGGGGAGTGACTCAGGGAGGAGCTGGAGACAGAAGGAAGGAACACCCCTTGGAGTTTCTTCCCCCTTGAGCAAAAAAGATTCTGGTGGATGGATGAGGAGGTGTCACTTCCTGATGTATGACAAGAGAGCCCTGACCAATCTACACTCTGGATTGGCAGGGGGCAGGCCTCCTTAAATACAGCAGTCTGCCAGCAGGGGGGCGAGGAGAAGTTGGAGGTGGAAGTCTGAAGATGTAGCAGAGGTGCTGTGGAGGCTTTTACTCAGGGGAGAGCCCCCAGTCTGGGGGGGGGTCATCTTGAGGCCTGGAGGTACAGGTGCAGCCAGGAGTGGAGGTGATTCCTGGAGTCGCACAAGGCAACAGGAGAGCAGCAGAGGTTCTACTGAGAGACTTTAAAGTGGTCCACTGGAGTCGGTGAGTGACAGACCCTGGAAGCTGGAGGAGAAAGTGCTGGAGCAGGCTGGCAGAGGAATAGTGGACAGTCTGTGAAGCCATGGGAGCCAGTCAGGGGAAGGAGTGTGTCACAGTGAGGGAAAGCAGATCGGTGGGACCTAGAAGAGGGATGGGCTGGGAGTTGTAGTCCATCAAAGGCCCCGCTAGCACCAACGTACTAAGCTACACTTTGAGGGGTCCAAGACCGTGGCCTGTAACGGGTGGTCCGGAGGCCCTGCTGGCAGTTTGCAGGCCTCACTATGTGCTAGCTGTGGTGAAGAGAAAGTAGTTATGTGAGCCTGATAAATTTCCCTTCAGGTCAGGAACTAAGTGATGTGCTGGAGCAGTGTTTCTCAACCGGGGTTCCGCGGAAGGTCCCCAGGGGTTCCGCGGGATTATGGCGGATGTATACCGCCAATCTCAGCCTTAGTGTTATCCTTAATGCGCGCTGAGTCACTGACACTCAGTGCGCATTGATACCCGATGGTGTCTCTGTAGTTCCGGCTCAAGGGGGCGGAGCAAGGGAGTGTAGAGAGCGCGAATGGGATCTGAAGACAGAGGAAGAGTTCTATGGCGGCGCGCAGCAAAGGGACACGCGAGGCTTGGCTTGAGTAAGTCAATCTGTAGGTCCGCAGCTCTCTGCCTCCCCCCTGTACTGTACAATGTGGCTCTGATGGCTCTCTGTTTCCCATGCACTCTGCATTACCGGTAGTCTCGGTGTAACATGTCATGTCCCCCCTCCGTCTCTCGACGCCTGGATGTCTAACTGAATGAGTTCGGTTCGGAGCGCACAGGGAAACGACGCGCGGCGGTATCTTGAGAAGGAGACAGAAGTCTAGGGTAAGCGCGAGAGATGTGAGGGAACGAGGCGGGGGAACTCGGCCTTGATGTCTCTGTGGTAGCCCATAGTTACGCGTGACTCACAGTCACTGAGTCGCGCGTAATTCCTATTGTGATTCCGACTCTAACCGCCATATGTAGGCGGTATTAGGGCGCCTTGGGGACCCCTGGAAGGCGCCTTGGGGCCAAC
>BLSH010251187.1:130122-141779 GCA_018402905.1 Glandirana rugosa
CACAATCATGAGTTGATGGAACAGCAACCACTCTTGTAAGTATTTGACATCAACCTCTTCTGCAGTGTACTGACCTCCTGTGCTCTGCCCTTGTGACCCCCTGGGCTCTTCCTTCTGTCCCTTTACTAACACAAACAATTTACCATTCTCTGCAGGGCTCATTGTGCTACGGATCAGGGGACGACACTCCAGCTTCAGGACTCGGCTGAAACTTACCTACAGGAAGTGGTACTTCCAAGGCAGAAGAACAGAGTTGACGGAACAGCAACCACTCTTGTAAGTATTTGACATCAACCTCTTCTGCAGTGTACTGATCCCCTGGGCTCTTCCTTCTGTCCTTTTACTAACACAAACAATTTACCACTCTCTGCAGGGTTTATTGTGCTACGGATCAGGGGACGACACTCCAGCTTCAGGACTCGGCTGAAACTTACCTACAGGAAGTGGTACTTCCAAGGCAGAAGAGAACAGAGTTGATGGAACAGCAACCACTCTTGTAAGTATTTGACATCAACCTCTTCTGCAGTGTACTGACCTCCTGTGCTCTGTCCTTGTGACCCCATGGGCTCTTCCTTCTGTCCTTTTACTAACACAAACAATTTACCACTCTCTGCAGGGCTCATTGTGCTACGGATCAGGGGACGACACTCCAGCTTCAGGACTCGGCTGAAACTTACCTACAGGAAGTGGTACTTCCAAGGCAGAAGAGGACAGAGTTGACGGAACAGCAACCACTCTTGTAAGTATTTGACATCAACCTCTTCTGCAGTGTACTGACCCCCTGGGCTCTTCCTTTTGTCCTTTTACTAACACAAACAATTTACCACTCTCTGCAGGGCTCATTGTGCTACGGATCAGGGGACGACACTCCAGCTTCAGGACTCAGCTGAAACTTACCTACAGGAAGTGGTACTTCCAAGGCAGAAGAGAACAGAGTTGACGGAACAGCAACCACTCTTGTAAGTATTTGACATCAACCTCTTCTGCAGTGTACTGACTTCCTGTGCTCTGCCCTTGTGACCCCCTGGGCTCTTCCTTCTGTCCTTTTACTAACACAAACAATTTACCACTCTCTGCAGGGCTCATTGTGCTACGGATCAGGGGACGACACTCCAGCTTCAGGACTCGGCTGAAACTTATCTACAGGAAGTGGTAATTCCAAGGCAGAAGAGAACAGAGTTGACAGAACAGCAGCCACTCTTGTAAGTACTATGTTACACTGTGTGATTTCTGTGCAGAAAAATGTATACATAAATACATGATATCAGTGCTCTGCTGTCAACAGGGCTCACAGAACAAGAGTTTTCTTTGTGCCCTGGTGATCTCCACATTGTACTGTGCCCTTTTTCCCTGATGACCTCCACATTGCACTGTGCCCTGGTAACCTCCTGATTTGTACTGTGCCTGTGCACACAGAAAAAAGTTTTCTTTGTGGCTTGCAGAGACAGGTGCAGATACCTTGAGTTTTTTAACTGCTTTGATATATATTGCATTGCAAAGTTTATTTTCCACCGAACAGCGATGCAGTGTATGTAGGTTTAGCACTGAGAACCAGATTTGTGTAATAATTGTATTGCAGAAAGACTTTTTGTATCGAATGCACAGTTATTAGTGACAGTGTGGTTAATTTACAGTAGTATACCATTTTTTTTTTCCTATTAGTGGTTTTAAAAACAAAATAGCTCAAGGTCCAATGTGGCGTTTTGTGAGAAGGAGGAGTGAGGTACAAGAGGATAGTACGGCTTCATCTTCTACTACAGAAAATTCTGATAAGGCTAGTGAGGAAGAATTACAGCATTCTGAATCTGAGTCATTTGCATGCACCAGCAGCACAGTGCTTGACCCCAAAAAAGTCCGGCTTTACAGTGAAAGTTACCTAACTATGGGTTTTTCATGGACATGTGATCCTCATTGTCCCATTCCATTGTGCCTTATCTGTGGCAAACAATTTACAAATACAGCAATGGCTCCAGCAAAACTGAAAAGACACTTTACTACAAACCATGGGCATTTGGTATCTAAAGGTGCCAATTATTTCAAATGGCTATTGGAATCTCAAAGCAAGCAAAGCACAGCTTTTGTTAAAAAAGTCTCCATTAGCAAAAAGGCTCAGGAAGCAAGCTATTTGGTGGCAGAAATTATTGCACAGAAAAGAAAAAGTCACACAGTTGGTGAGAATATAATAATGCCAGCATGTAAAATTATTGTAAATCACATGCTAGGAGCAGCTGCAATAAAGGATATTGAGAAGGTTCCACTCTCAGACAGTACAATAAGTCGACGTATTGATGACATGTCACATGATATTGAAGAGGTCTTATGTGATGTCCTTAAAAGAAACAGCTTCGCTATCCAGCTTGATGAGTCCACCGATATCACCAATGCATGCCAACTTGTAGCATTTGTACGATTTGAAAATATTGGTGAAATTCAAGAAAACTTTTTCTGCTGCAAAGAGCTGCCTGAAACAACCAAGGGTCAAGATATATTTAATATTTTGTCTGCCTATCTGGAATCAAAAGGCCTGTCTTGGAATGGTTGTGTTGGAATCTGCACTGATGGTGCCCCATCAATGGTTGGCTCCATGAAAGGCTTTTCCTCACTTGTAAAAAAGGAAAATCCTAATGTTGTCACAACACACTGCTTTATTCATAGAGAAGTGCTCATGTCCAAAACCCTTGGAGCTGAGCTGAAAAGTGTTCTGGATGATGTGACAAAAATGGTGAACTTTATTAAACAAAGACCAGTTCACTCAAGAATGTTTCAAAAACTTTGTGAAAGCATGAAGAAGGACCACGTAAATCTCCTGCTACATACAGAAATCAGGTGGCTTAGCAGAGGGCGAGTTCTCCACAGAGTGTTTGAGCTGCAAGAAGAACTAAAGAAGTACTTTCAAGAAATTAGTAGGTCAGATTTTGCTGAGTGCTTTGAAGATGAAGAATGGCTGCAGAAACTGGCATACTTGGCTGACATTTTTAATCACATGAACCTGCTGAACAAGTCTATGCAAGGTTCTGGAGAAAATATCCTGACTTCAAGTGACAAGTTGCTTGGATTCAAAAAGAAATTGAATCTTTGGAAAAGCCATGTTGTTAAAGGAAATCTGGAGATGTTTCCTTTGCTGCTTGGTCTTGGAAGTGAGGAAGGACACCAGCAAGTTTCAAGTCTAATTGAAAGCCACCTGGATATATTGCAGAGCAAAATGGAATATTATTTTCCTTCTCTTTCAGCACAAATTTATGATTGGGTGAGAAACCCATTCTCTGAGTCTTCTGTTCAGTCGGAGAACTTGAATTTAAAAGAACAGGAAGAAATTTGTGATTTGCAGTCTGATCGTACCCTCAGGATGAGGTTTGATGATGTGTCCTTGGACAAATTCTGGATTTCAGTCAAAGAAGAATATCCTGCCATTTGCAGAAAGGCATTGAATGTTTTACTGCAGTTTTCTACTTCCTACACGTGTGAGCAAGCTTTTTCCTGTTTAACAAGCATCAAGAACAAGGAGCGAAATCGTTTACTTTCAGTTGAAGATGAAATTCGTGTGTGCTTATCCCAACTTTGACCCAGAATTGAGCATCTGTGCAGTAAAAAGCAAGCATAAGTTTCACATTAAGGAGGTAAGTGTTTTTTACAATATCTATTCTATTATTTGATACTGTTCCTTTATTGTTGTTATATCTACAGCTCGCTGATCAGATCTAATGTTCCGTGAGCTGTATATGTGCATTTTTTTTTAGGGGTTCCCCGAGATCTCAAACTTTTTGCCAAGGGTTCCCCGGAGGCAAAAAGGTTGAGAAACACTGTGCTGGAGAGAAGTGAAGGCGCAATAGTCTGCAAAAGATGTGCTGGAGAGAAGTGAAGGCGCAATAGTCTGCAGAAGAGATGTGCTGGAGGAAGTAAAGTGTATATACGGTCGTGTATATAGGAGGTCCTGTAACTAATTTTTTGGGCATCCCACAGTCACCCCTTTTCCCCATCCAAGTTAAATCCCCTAAATAAAACAAACAAAAACAAGAGCCTACCTGTTTAGTGACTTCGGATGTGTGAGATATGGTGGGATTGAGGGCAGCTATAAGGTGAACCACAACTACAGTTACTCCCAAGGAAGCACATGGCTACAATTATTTCCGCTGACCACCAATATAGGGAGCATTCTTCCCACTAACCACCCATGTAAGAAACATTTTTCTCACTGACCACCAATGTAAGAAACATTATTCTCACTGACCACCAATGTAAGGAACATTATTCCCACTGACCACCAATGTAAGGACCATTATTCTCACTGACCACCAATGTAAGGAACATTATTCTCACTGACCACCAATGTAAGGAGAATTCTTCCCACTGACCATCAATGTAAGGAGAATTCTTCCCAATTTTTCTTTATTAAAAGACTTGCAATCAATAAACATAAAATAAAGTATATACTATACATAAATAGATACATATTTACATGAACAGGAGAAATATATATAGCAAAATCTGCTCTCAAACAAAGGATGGCTTTACAGCAACAGCAAAACTGTCCTCATGAACATGTCTTTACTGGGGGAAATAATCTTACAAAGACTCACACCACTACACCAGACAAACCTGTGAGGTCAAGAAACAAACCCACACCCATTATGCATGCAGCCCTTCTTCAAAAAGAAGACGCTAAACAACAAAAGCTAAGTGAGTGAAAGAAAAAGAAAAGAGCTCCTCGCCCAGAGATGGACAGTTCACCAATGGCAGGTCTGATATTCCTCCATGCCCTTATCCAGACCACCCGAGGCTACCTGCCCTTCTCAAGACCCCGAATCTTCTCAACCTCACCCAGAATATTGTGCACCACCACCTCAACAGAGAGGACTTTCTTCCGCAGAGTAATCTGGCACCGTGAATTCCACATGAAGTAACGGACAACTATACTAACTAGAAAAAGTATATCCAAATCAAAATCCCAGTGAGTCAGGAATGCCCCATACACCCACTCCGCATAACTCATATGATAGAGAAAGGGGATGCCTAGAGCCCTCCCCACCCTTTTATATTAAAATGTTTAAGTAGCAAACATTCCTTTGGAAGTTAACACATGGAAATAATTAGGAGTTAGTTTTCTTATCCTTCCCCAATCCTAAGGGTATAAGGTTTCATATGCCTAAAGATGCATAGAGATTGGAGTATGGTTTATTTAAGAATATAAGTTCTTTATACTATGATATTTCTTTATTAGGATATTAATAAGTGAAGGACATTTCATATGAATATATATACTTATTGATGTATGTAACATTATTTGATTTAGAGGATAGGAAAAGTTTTATTGTATAAGAATATGGTTGTACATATGGTTTTTGCCCATCCCCCAGGTTCAACATAGCTGTGTATTGAATTTCAGTGGGCATCTCCTCTGGGAGGGGGGCCATTACACTGAAATTTAGGCTGAAACATTTGTCATTAGTTTTGGTAGTACTACAAGACATATGAGGACTTTAAACCAACCACTTTAAGGAAGGAGGGGGTTTTGAGTAGAAGGTTTTGAACAAAGACTTTTAAAAATCAGACGGGTTGACACGAGGAAACTGCTCACACACACACACACACACACACACACAGATGCACACATCTGATTTTATACACAATCTTCATCTCAAGATTATAACTTCATTATTGATATTTTTTCATTTTGTATTGTAATATTGTTCTTGTAATATTTTACCATTTTATTATTAAATCCATTTTTGAGTTTTTACACAAGAACTGAACGGACTTTCTTGGGACTTTTCTCACCAATATAAGTTACAGAATATCGAGAGAATATTCTCATATTTAACATTGGCGCCCCAGCCAGTTTCGCTTTGTCCGAAAAGTTTTTTCTCCTTTACCTTGAAAAGGAGGGAAAGGCTGCATTATCGGCAAAATATGAATTCAAGCTTTCAGGAGAAATAAAAGCAGCAGATGAACTTTCGGGCATCATCGAATGAACCTAGAACCTAGAAAGTCGGTGGAAATTGTTCACAAATGCAAGAGAACTTTCGATGACGTAATTTCCCGCCAAGAGAAGAAAGTCCGTCCTAAATTGGTAAGTGATGAATTTTATTGATGAATTACCTAGTGAGAGTAAATTAGAATTCAAAAATCTGTCAAAATTTGTTAAAGATGAGGAATTGTGGCGATACATGTTCAATGAATGCTTACAGGCAAATAGTAAGATACAGAAATCAAAATTTTCTCTTAAGAGATTCAGGAAACAGGTTAGAAATGTAATGAAGCTAGTTAAAGTTTTTAACACAATGATATTAGATGTTCCTACTAGGAATGTTATTTGCACAGAAGAGATGATACAAGGTAACAGTTTGTGTAGTAATTGTCCGATTTTGGCTGAGCAAATAGATGAATTGCAAAGTTCAATTCAAAGAAAAGATTTTCAGTTGTCTGAATTACAGAATGTAAA
The DNA here is from genome assembly GCA_018402905.1 of Glandirana rugosa. Taxonomy (NCBI): domain Eukaryota; kingdom Metazoa; phylum Chordata; class Amphibia; order Anura; family Ranidae; genus Glandirana; species Glandirana rugosa. Next base: position 136,562 of record BLSH010251187.1, read on the forward strand.
AATGATTTCTGTAAATTCTAAAGGAGAGGCAGGCAAGAGTTCAGATGTTAAACAGAAGTTTTGTTTACCAGACATGCAGTCTACAGAAATTGACGTACATGACCATGAAACATTGATCAAAAGAAAAATAAATGATAAGGCCGCAGATTTAAATATTAAAATATTTAATCAGCTCATGAAGATAGCTAAAGAGATACCGCCTTATGATGAGAATAAGAATGTTTTGGATAATGCAGAGAATTTTGAATTAAATTCTAAAAGATTTAACTTAAATGAAGAAAACAAGAATATTTGTTTCAAGATATGGCTGCCATGTAATTATAGCCAGCAGTTCAAACAACAAACAGTAACTGATGGACAAACAATGCACTGCAATGAGTCAGGCAGATTAAAACAATTAATCAGTTTTTACACAGGAGAAAGTGACCCTACTACAGAAATCTTTGATTTTTTACAAGTTTCAATAGATGACGATCCATTTATTTTTCTGAGGAAGTTTGAAAAGGTATATAGAATTGTTTTTGGAATTGCACAAGACAATACGTCGGTTGCCATGATTTCAGCTTTCATAAGGAAATTTAGTTTTTTAGATCCAGCTTCTGTTGTGTTGGCTACTCAGCAACAAAGTTTACAAGAAGCTGCAGAGATTATTGATACAATTAGAAGGCAAATTAAGTTGACCAGACAAAAGCAAGATAGCAATCACAGGGTTGCCACGTGTATGGCCACACCCAATCATGGTGAGAGACACGTCACAGGCAGAACCAACGTTTCAGAGCAGACAGGAAATGCTATTTGCTATTACTGTATGAAAATTGGCCATTTGAGAAGACATTGTTTACAATATAAATTAGATTCACAAAGAAAAATGTGGGAATAAGAAAATGAGAAAACTTCTGAGCAATCTATTCATCCGTGTTCAGACAATGGGTTGATTGAAACACCTTGTGCCTCAGAAATCAAACAGATCAGTACATTGACTGTTAATGACAGTTCAATAAATATGACAAACAATGCTGTCACTGACAGAGATGGTTTACTTCCATTGCCAAAATCAGGATTAAATGAAGTTTTAACCACTCCAACATTAAATTATGTTGCTCCAATTTTATTGGATGAAAGTGGAAGACCATACATACAAGGTCTACTAAATGGTAGGAAAGCTAAATGGTTAATAGATTTAGGAGCTGAACTCAGTTTAACTAAACACAAATTACCTGTGAATATTGATGCTCCAAAATGTCATTTAACTGGCTTTAGTGGAAAAGAAAATGTAATTGCAACAAAGGCTTGTAATGTGATTTTTGAGATTCCAGGACTTCTGAAAACTAACATTGACATCTAGTGTTATCCAGGTGCAGAGAATATTCTTGGCATGGATGTGATTAGTAAACTAGATTGGATTATTGATTTATGTAATTCTACTATATGGAAAGATTCATCTAGGCCCAAATCTGTGTTCATTGATCCTTCCATATATAGTAATGTTGGAAGTATTAGTACAGCAATTGCTGACATGTCGTCAGATTATAGTTGGCCTCATACAGGAACCAATCTCGAATTGGAACAATTGGTTCGATAGCATAAAAATCTTTGGAGTCAGACTAAAATGGAAGCAGGCTTGCTTAAAGATATTGAAGTGAATATTGAAGGTAGAGACCCTAAACCCCAAATTCAATGTAAGTTACCACAAGCATCGATAGGTCCAGTTTCTGCCATTATACAAGAGTTTTTACAACAAGGAATATTAAAGAAAGCAAAATCAGTTGTAAATAACTGTATTTGGCCTATCAAGAATGCTGATGATTCGTATTCTTTATCAGTTGATTTAAGATCACTGAATAAATGCATTACAAATAACAAACCCGTTGTTCCTGATATAAATTTAATGTCACACCTGGATGCCAAGGCCAAGGTATTTTCTGTACTGGAGGTCTTGAATAGTCATTTTTCAGTACCATTAGCTAAATATCAACTTGCCTTCAACTTTGATAAAGAAACCTATGCATTCACTAGAGTAATCCCAGGATTGGACATTAGTGATGGTATAGTGCACGAGTGTTTAAGAAAAGTAATATCAAAATTTTCTAGGCCAGAATGTATTTTCCAGCATGTGGACAAATTTTTGTTGACTTCACAAAGTATAGAGGAACATATTACTCTTTTGTCTGAGTTATTTAGTTACAAACAGCAGGATTGAAGCTGAACACAGAGACCGTTCAGTTGATGAAAAGTCAAGTAGCATTCCTTCATATGCAAATTAGTTATGGACAGAGACAATTGTTACAAGAAAAAGTTTGAACTATTTCTGCAATTCCAGTTCCAACAACTCACAAGGCATTGCATCATTTTTTGAGTGAAATAAATAATTGCAAAGAATTTGTACAAAGATATAATGTCAAAGTTAAACCATTATTGGATCTTTTGAGACAAAAAGATGTTGTGTTTGACCAATGGGGTCAAGCCCAGACAGATGCCTTTGAAATGTTGAAAAGGGATGTGCAAAATGCTCCCTCATTGAATACAGTTGAATGTTGTTTTTCCATTCCTTTTGTATTGCAAACTGAGGTATTTGAAAATTCTATTTCAGTGACTTTGTCCCAATTAAAAGAAGGTGATCAGAAAATAATAGGCTTCTTCTCAAGAGGTTTGACAAACATGGAAAAGACCTTAGATGGATATATTAAGCAATTGTTAAGTGTTTATTTTTCAGTCAAAGTAACAGAAAACATTGTGAGATCTAGTAAGATTATATTACAGACATCTGATCCATCACTAAAATTTCTTCTAGAGGAAATTAGTTCAGGAAAATTATGTGACAAGTATTCCCCATTCTTTAAAACTTTGCAATCTAAATCTATACAGGTAGATCTGGTAACAGAACATTTTCAGCAATCTACACAAACTGATGTTTGTATAAACACATCTGAGAAATCTGTAAATGGTGGTTTTAGAAAAAGTATTGAGACAGGCGTGGAGCCAGTATATGTTGATGCTATCAAAATTCATTCAGCAGGTCGTCCTATGTGGTATTCTAAGAATGGTTATGCTATTCAGCAAAAAATCTACAGAAAATGTTGAATTGGAAGATGTTAAAAGTTACAGTACAGCACGCATGACTCTAAAATTAAAGAAAGAAAATGAATGGACACAGTCTAATTCAGAAATTTTGGGGTGATTTGAATTTGGTATTATTAAAGTTCATGAGAACACTAATTCAAGTCATGACCAAAAGGAGAAATTGCGTCCTGTAATATTTAAGATTCACAGTATATTAGCATAAGAGTATAGGCCATTTTAAAGGAACTAAAATAATGCAAGTTAATTAGAAATGTTATTATTAAAATATGTCTTCCATGTCTTGATTAAAAATGTTAAGATTGTAATATGTAAAGTGAATAATCAATTGGTATATCTTAACCAATGAAAAATTATCAATACCAAAATAATGATACTGCATTTTTGTTACAGGAAATTACTTATGAGTCATGAATAGAAAAGCTATCTAATGTTTCTAGACCTTCCAGATGAAAAACAAACCCCATGAAGTTTAAGAATATCTATTCTGGGAGAAGATTGGACACAAGAGTTTCATTCATTATAATTGTTGTCTTTTTATATACAATAAAGTTTTTTCAACTTTACAGAGTACAGGAAGAAGAAAAAGAAGAAGATAAAGAAGTCTCAAGATCTTTCATAAAAGAGGAATTAAAAAAAAAAAAAAAAACAATTGACTTTTGACTACTGATGAAATAATTTATATATCGGATATAATGCAGTTTTATATATACATTTTATCGTGACAAGATGTGTTTTTCATATCAAGATGAGATGTTTTATGCAGTAATTTTAACAATCACACGTTGTGTACTTTTAGGATTGAAAGGGTTAAACCTCTTTACAATAGAGTCACTTTAATTAGGAGGGACATCTGGTGTTAATTAAGATAAGAATACCTTTCTTTCTAGAAGTACATATAGACAAGTTAGGACATTTACATTGTAATTTTTATTTTTTAAATCATTTCACATATATGAATGAATTTAAGTTAGGAAACATATTTTATGTTTAGATTTTGACAAGGTTATTTAAAAGGTTTTATGAATTATAGAACTTTATGCTAAACACATTTTGGAGGGAAAAGTATGAAACATTTATTTTGAAGTGACACCTATACTTCAAAGTATTGTACTACAGTGTTTTATTTGTTAATTAGTTTATTAAGGGGATTGATTATTTGGAAAAAGAAAATAATAAGGGTGAAATATTTTATAGAATACGAAACAAAAGGTTTATCAAGTTTGCTTTTCCTTATATAGAATCATAAATGAAAGATATATTCATATCGATTATTTTAAGATCCAAAAAGTATGTATGGATACGAATGTGATGCGTCTGAGGTATATATGGAAAATGATTATTTTATCATTTTGAGAGGGAAATGTTAGAAGCCTTCTTTAATCTAATATCTAATATTTCTGTATTAACAATACTAACCAGTATAAATGTGTTGGATCTTGAGAATAATTGAGATATATATATATATTTTATCACTTCTATATTTGGAAAAGTAACAAATATTGTTTACAGTTTGTATTTAAAGTTATATTAAAATGTTTAAGTAGCAAACATTCCTTTGGAAGTTAACACATGGAAATAATTAAGAGTTAATTCTCTTATCCTTCCCCAATCCTAAGGGTATAAGGTTTCATATGCCTAAAGATGCATAGAGATTGGAGTATGGTTTATTTAAGAATATAAGTTCTTTATACTATGATATTTCTTTATTAGGATATTAACCACTTGACAACTGGGCACTTAAACCCCCTTCCTAACCAGACCAATTTTCAGCTTTCAGTGCTCTCACATTTTGAATGACAATTACTCAGTCATACTACACTAAAGTAAACCCATGTCACATCATACTGACTCATTAACAGTAAGTTTTACACTCTCGTGACTTTCGACTTTTAACCAGACCAATCCTTCCCCCAAATTCACGGGTCAACAGTTCACCAATTATAGGATTATTTCTTTATAGTATCATATTTCTTGAATATAAGAATTTATTTGGTATGAGGTTAGAGATACGTAGAAATCCGTATACTTTGGAATATGGGAATCCTAACCCCTTCCTATTCTCTTAATTGAGAATTAATAAAGGTACACAATTGAAGGTTTCCTTACAAACGATGAATTTGTAAAATTATATTGAAAT
>BLSH010251187.1:144207-165435 GCA_018402905.1 Glandirana rugosa
CGCGAGGGCGCGCGGGGGCCCCGCGCGTGGACCCTCGTAGGCACTGGCGGCCCAGATACTCTGGGCCGCGTAGTGCCTAGGGCCATTTACCGACGAACCTCGCCGGCAAATGGTACACTAGCGAGGCATTTTACTGCCTCGTAGTGTACATTTGTTCGGGCGCCTTCACGGCCGAACAGAGGGGGGAGAGGCGTGGCTAGCCACGTCACACTGTCCCCTCCCCCCTCTCCCCCCTCTCTCCTCTACGTCGCCACGAGGGCATGTATGACTGTGTATGGGTGATCAGGGGGTCCCTGCCTGTCACATAGCGGTGCTGTGGGCACTTCAGATCCTGCCCACAGCACCGCTGCATCTCCTCTCTCCCCCCTCTCCCCCCTCCCCTGTCACACTGCACCGATCGGTGCGGAGAGGGGGGAGACAAGCCGGCACTTCCGCGGGCTTGTTTACATGTGATGCTCCGTCATTTTACGGAGCGATCACATGGTAAACGGCCGCTCCAAGCAGCCATTTACCGGGATCCGTGATGCGCCGGGTCTCATAGACCCGGCGGTCACGGATGCTCCCAGGTGCGCGCCCCGGGGGCGCGCGGGAGCGCGATTGTGGGAGGACGTTATATAACGTCCTCCCACAACAATGGGTGCCACTTGCCGACGTGTAACTACGTTACACGGTCGGCAAGTGGTTAATAAGTGAAGGACATTTCATATGAATATATAAACGTATTGATGTATGTAACATTATTTGATTTAGAGGATAGGAAAAGTTTTATTGTATAAGAATATGGTTGTACATATGGTTTTTGCCCATCCCCCAGGTTCAACATAGCTGTGTATTGAATTTCAGTGGGCATCTCCTCAGGGAGGGGGGCCATTACACTGAAATTTAGGCTGAAACATTTGTCATTAGTTTTGGTAGTACTACAAGACATATGAGGACTTTAAACCAACCCTTTTTAGGAAGGAGGGGGTTTTGAGTAGAAGGTTTTGAACAAAGACTTTTAAAAATCAGACGGGTTGACACGAGGAAACTGCTCACACACACACACACACACACACACAGATATACACATCTGATTTTATACACAATCTTCATCTCAAGATTATAACTTCATTATTGATATTTTTCATTTTGTATTGTAATATTGTTCTTGTAATATTTTACCATTTTATTATTAAATCCATTTTTGAGTTTTTACACAAGAACTGAACGGACTATCTTGGGACTTTTCTCACCAATATAAGTTACAGAATATCGAGAGAATATTCTCATATTTAACAGCCGCCCATAGGGGCTCCCGGGCATGCCCCCCCCCCAAAAAAAGGGTCCCCTTTAAAACAAAAAAAAAAGTTTGTTTAAATTAACATTGTGCACTGTGTTTGTTTGGGCGCCGGACACAGTGCACTATGGGAAGCGTGACGTCGTTGCAATCACATATTTGCAGGCGTCACGCTTCAATGGCAGGATTTATTCCTGCCTTGAGGCGCTTTGTTCTGCGCCTCAAGCCGTCTATTTGCTCCTGGTACTGTCAATCAATCACCGCCATCCAATAGACGGCGGTGATTGATCTCGGAGGAGCCTCAGCGTCACTTCCGGCCATGCAGAGAGAAGCCGGACTCCAGGCTCCAGCCTGCTCACCGCAAACGCTGCCTCTGCACACTGACAGTCGCTGGCCGCGTGCCAATCTCTGCACACTCCAGCCTGCCTATTAGATGGGGTAAGTGCAGGACTTGTCCCAACTTCGGGGGGGCACCGTGAGCCCCTATCTGGGACCATATATACCCCTACTTGGTGACTGTATACCCTATCTGGGGCCCTGTATATACCCCTATCGGGTGACTGTATACCCCTATCTGATGACTGTATACCCCTATCTGGAGACTGTATACCCTAACTGGGACCCTGTACATACCCCTATCTGGTGACTGTATACCCTAACTAGGACCCTGTATATGTCCGCTATCTGGGACCCTGTATACCCCTATCTGGTGACTGCATAACCTATCTGGGACCCTGTATACCCCTATCTGGTGACGGTATACCCTATCTGGGACCCTGTATACCCTATCTGGGACTCTGTATACCCCTATCTGTGACCCTGTATTCCCGATCTGGGACTCTGTATACCCCTATCTGGGACCCTGTATACCCTATCTGGGGCTCTGTATACCCTATCTGGGACCCTGTTTACCCCTATCTGGTGACTGTATACCCTATCTGGGACCCTGTATACCCTATCTGGGGCTCTGTATACCCTATCTGGGACCCTGTATACCCTATCTGGTGACTGTATACCCTATCTGGGGCTCTGTATACCCTATCTGGGACCCTGTATATCCCCCCTATCTGGGACCCTGTAAACCCCTATCTGGTGACTGCATAACCTATCTGGGACCCTGTATACCCCTATCTGGTGACTGTATACCCTATCTAGGACCCTGTATACCCTATCTGGTGACTGTATACCCTATCTGGGACTCTGTATACCAATATCTGTGACCCTGTATTCCCTATCTGGGACTCTGTATACCCCTATCTGGGACCCTGTATTCCCTATCTGGGGCTCTGTATACCCTATCTGGGACCCTGTATACCCCTATCTGGTGACTGTATACCCTATCTGGGACCCTGTATACCCTATCTGGGGCTCTGTATACCCTATCTGGGACCCTGTATACCCCTATCTGGTGACTGCATAACCTATCTGGGACCCTGTATACCCCTATCTGGTGACTGTATACCCTATCTGGGACCCTGTATAGCCCTATCTGGTGACTGTATACCCTATCTGGGGCTCTGTATACCCTATCGGGGACCCTGTATACCCCTATCTGGGACCCTGTATACCCCTATCTGGTGACTGTATACCCTATCTGGGGCTCTGTATACCCCTATCTGGTGACTTTATACCTTATCTGGAACCCTGTATACCCTATCCGGAACTCTGTATACCGTATCTGGGACCATATATATCCCCTCCCTGGTGACTGTATACCCTATCTGGGGACTGTATACCCTATCTGGGACCCTGTATAAGCTATCTGGGACCCTGTATACCCTTTCTGGTGACTGTATACCCTATCTGGGACCCTGTATACCCTATCTGGGGCTCTGTATACCCTATCTGGGACCCTGTATACAGTATTTGGTGACTGTATACACTATTAGGGACCCTGTATACCCCTATCTGGGACCCTGTATACCCCTATCTGGTGACTGTATACCCTATCTGGAACCCTGTATACCCTATCTGGGGCTCTGTATACCGTATCTGGGGCCGTATTTACCCCTACCTGGTGACTGTATACCCTATCTGGGACCCTGTATACCCTACCTGGGGCTCTGTATACCCTACCTGGGGCTCTGTATACCCTATCTGGGACCCTGTATACCCTATCTGGGGCTCTGATTACCCTATCTGGGGCTCTGTATACCCTATCTGGGACCCAGTATACCCCTATCTGGGACCCTGTATACCCCTATCTGGTGACTGTATACCCTATCTGGGACACTGTATACCCCTATCTGGGATCCTGTATACCCTTATCTGGTGACTGTATACCGTATCTGGGACCCTGTATAACCTATCTGGGGCTCTGTATACCCTATCTGGGGCTCTGTATACCCTATCTGGGACCCTGTATACCCTATCTGGTCACTGTATACCCTATTTGGGACTCTGTATACCCCTATCTGGTGACTGTATACCCTATCTGGAACCCTGTATACCCTATCTGGGGCTCTGTATACTGTATCTGGGACCATATATGCCCCTACCTGGTGACTGTATACCCTATCTGTGACCCTGTATACCCTACCTGGGGCTCTGTATACCCTATCTGGGACCATGTATACCCCTATCTGGTGACTGTATACCCTATCTGGGGACTGTATAGCCTATCTGGGACCCTGTATAAGCTATCTGGGACCCTGTATACCCTATCTGGTGACTGTATACCCTATCTGGGACCCTGTATACCCTATCTGGGGCTCTGTATACCCTATCTGGGGCTCTGTATACCCTATCTGGGACCCTGTATACCCCTATCTGGTGACTGTATACTCTATCTGGGACCCTGTATACCCTATCTGGGGTTCTGTATACCCTATCTGGGGCTCTGTATACCCTATCTGGGACCCTGTATACAGTATCTGGTGACTGTATACCCTATCTGGGACCCTGTATACCCCTATCTGGGACCCTGTATACCCCTATCTGGGACCCTGTATACCCTATCTGGGGCTCTGTATACCGTATCTGGGACCGTATTTACCCCTACCTGGTGACTGTATACCCTATCTGGGACCCTGTATACCCTACCTGGGGCTCTGTATACCCTATCTGGGACCCTGTATACCCCTATCTGGGGCTCTGAATACCCTATCTGGGGCTCTGTATACCCTATCTGGGACCCTGTATACCCTATCTGGAACCCTGTATACCCTATCTGGTCACTGTATACCCTTATCTGGTGACTGCATACCCTATCTGGGACCCTGTATACCCCTATCTGGGACCCTGTATATCCTATCTAGGGCTCTGTATACCCTATCTGGGACCCAGTATACCCCTATCTGGGACCCTGTATACCCCTATCTGGTGACTTTATACCCTATCTGGGACACTGTATACCCCTATCTGGGATCCTGTATACCCTTATCTGGTGACTGTATACCATATCTGGGACCCTGTATAACCTATCTGGGGCTCTGTATACCCTATCTGGGGCTCTGTATACCCTATCTGGGACCCTGTATACCCTATCTGGTCACTGTATACCCTATATGGGACTCTGTATACCCCTATCTGGTGACTGTATACCCTATCTGGAACCCTGTATACCCTATCTGGGGCTCTATATACCGTATCTTGGACCATATATACCCCTACCTGGTGACTGTATACCCTATCTGGGACCCTGTATACCCTACCTGGGGCTCTGTATACCCTATCTGGGGCTCTGTATACCCTATCTGGGACCCTGTATACCCTATCTGGTCACTGTATACCCTATATGGGACTCTGTATACCCCTATCTGGTGACTGTATACCCTATCTGGAACCCTGTATACCCTATCTGGGGCTCTATATACCGTATCTTGGACCATATATACCCCTACCTGGTGACTGTATACCCTATCTGGGACCCTGTATACCCTACCTGGGGCTCTGTATACCCTATCTGGGGCTCTGTATACCCTATCTGGGACCCTGTATACCCTATCTGGTCACTGTATACCCTATATGGGACTCTGTATACCCCTATCTGGTGACTGTATACCCTATCTGGAACCCTGTATACCCTATCTGGGGCTCTATATACCGTATCTGGGACCATGTATACCCCTATCTGGTGACTGTATACCCTATCTGGTGACTGTATACCCTATATGGGACCCTGTATACCCTATCTGGGGCTCTGTATACCCTATCTGGGGCTCTGTATACCCTATCTGGGACCCTGTATACCCCTATCTGGTGACTGTATACTCTATCTGAGACCCTGTATACCCTATCTGGGGTTCTGTATACCCTATCTGGGGCTCTGTATACCCTATCTGGGACCCTGTATACAGTATCTGGTGACTGTATACCCTATCTGGGACCCTGTATACCCCTATCTGGGACCCTGTATACCCCTATCTGGTGACTGCATACCCTATCTGGAACCCTGTATACCCCATCTGGGGCTCTGTATACCGTATCTGGGACCGTTTTTACCCCTACCTGGTGACTGTATACCCTATCTGGGACCCTGTATACCCCTATCTGGGACCCTTTATACCCCTATCTGGGACCCTGTATACCCCTATCTGGTGACTGTATACCCTATCTGGGGCTCTGTATACCCCTATCTGGTGACTGTATACCCTATCTGGGGCTCTGTATACCCTATCTGGGACTGTATATACCCTTACCTGGTGACTGTATACCCTATCTGGGACCCTGTATACCCTACATGGGGCTCTGTATACCCTATCTGGGACCCTGTATACCCTATCTTGGGCTCTGAATACCCTATCTGGGGCTCTGTATACCCTATCTGGGACCCTGTATACCCTATCTGGGACCCTGTATACCCTATCTGGTGACTGTATACCCTATCTGGGACTTTGTATACCCCTATTTGGTGACTGTATACCCTATCTGGGACCCCGTATACCCCTATCTGGGACCCTGTATACCCTATCTGGGGCTCTGTATACCCTATCTGGGATCAAGTATACCCCTATCTGGAACCCTGTATACCCCTATCTGGTGACTTTATACCCTATATGGGACACTATATACCCCTATCTGGGATCCTGTATACCCTTATCTGGTGACTGTATACCCTATCTGGAACCCTGCATAACCTATCTGGGGCTCTGTATACCCCTATCTGGTGACTGTATACCCTATCTGGGACCCTGTATACCCTATCTGGGACCCTGTATATCCCTATCTGGTGACTGTATACCCTATCTGGGACCCTGTATACCCCTATCTGGCGACGGTATACCCTATCTGGGGCTCTGTATACTGCTATATGGTGACTGTATACTGCTATCTGGGGCTCTGTATACTGCTATATGGTGATTCTGTATACCCCTATCTGGTGACTCTGTATACTGCTATATGGTGACTCTGTATACTGCTATATGGTGACTCTGTATACTGCTATCTGGGGCTCTGCATACTGCTATCTGGTGCTCTGTATACTCCTGTGTGGTGATGCTGTATACCACCATCTGCTGATGCTGGGCTGTATACTCCTGACACAAGTGGTGTAAACTATAAGGGGTGGGGCTTATGAGGGGGAGGGGTCAAAAAGGAAGGACGGAATCTGGCGCCCTTCCATCCTAAAATTTCACCAGCCGCCACTGACGCAACCCCTACCTCATTAAAGAGCCTGGGCAATCCCTTAAAGCGGAGTTCCACTCAAAAACGGAACTTCCGCTTTAAGCACTCCTTGCCCCCTTACATGCCACATTTGGCATGTAGTTTTTTTGGGGGGGAGTGTGTCCCCAGGTTTCAGAGGGACTTCCTGTCCCTCTTCCACCTTCCACTTCTGGGCCGCCTAGGCGACTCCTCCTCTCCTCCTAGACGGCCCCTCCCTCCTGGCAATCCTCTGGGACACGTCACAGGTCCCAGAAGATTGCCTGGCCACTAGGAATGCGCAGCGTGACTCGCACATGTGCAGTGGGTGCCCGGCCGTGAAGCCGGGCCGGGTGCCCACACTAGGAATGGCGGGGCTGTTGAGAGGAGGGGGGAGACGAGCGAGGCTACGGGTGCAGCCATCGCTGGACCAGGAGACAGGTAAGTTACTGTTTATTAAAACTCAGCAGCTACACTTTTTGTAACTGCTGACTTTTAATAAACAAAAAAAAATGAGTGGAACTCCACTTTAAGGCCAGTGACACACTGAAAGCAGGGCCCAAAATCTTCTTCTCCAGAAGCTTCCTGGGGAGGGACTTGATATTCTCAACAGTCACCTGCCACTGCCGCAGCATTTTCAGGCACGGGGCAACATAAGCCGGGAGCCTGCCATGTTGGACTCTCAGACTTTTCACTGGCCCACCATCTTCCCAGCATCGCAGAAAAGGCCTAATCCAAGATTTAAAAATACCCACCCATCCTGGTGGGGGTCTCTGCTAGCATGTTACAAGGATTGTACTTTAAAAAGAGCAGAGAAAAGAAAACTATCAGGTTGGCCATTCCTAGGCCACCCTCCCACCTGGATAGGTAAGTTACATTGCGTTTGATTAGGTTCAGTCTATTTCCCCATAACAGTTAGAAAAAGCAGCTGTACACCCTTGCATAGAGAGATTCCGGCAAGATGCAGACGAAGCTGACATATAAAAAGATTGGGATCAGGTAAGTTTTGATCAAGTCAACCCTCTCCCTCAAAGAAAGTTTCCATTTCTTCCAGCTTGCTACTTGGCATTGGCATTCACCAACCTGCTTTCCCAATTTCGATGACCATAGTCACCAGGACCAAATTTGATGCCCAACACCTTAATTTCCTGCTGGGGCTCTGGGAAGGCATCCGGAAGTTCGAAGCTTTCACCCTCCTCTTTTCATGGTTGACTTTAGAGCCAGAAGCCTCCATGTACCGCTCTATCACAGAGACCACCTCCTGCGCCTTCTCTGTCCCAGAGACAATAAGAGACACATCAACGGCATAGGCTACGACCTTCAAAGGCGGCACACCAGCAATGCCCAAAGGCACCCCGCATAATGATCCACTCTCTAGCCTTCTTATGAAGGGGTTTATTGCAAATACATATAGCAGGGGGCTCAGAGGACACCCCTGGCAGACACCACAGTCAATCTCAAAAGGCCGTCCAACCAAACCATTAACAAGTGGGAAGCTCTCAGCCACTCTATATAATGTTTTCAGCAAATCTATAAACCTCCACTTCAGGCCATATCTACCAAGTAGCAAATACAGGTAATCATGATAGACTCGATCAAAAGCCTTCGCCTGATCCAATGCCAGCAAGTACTTTCTCCATCCAGCAGCCCTGCATCGCTCCAAAGCCTCCCAGACAGCTTAAACTGCTGAAAAGGTACTTCTACCTTGGACCGAGCAATGCTCAAGATTGGACAACAAATCCTCCGCAACTGACGACAAGCTCCAAAAAAAGAATCTTCGCCAAGATCTTTCTATCAACATTGAGAAGACTGATGGGGCGCTAGTTCTCAATCATTAAGGGAGCGAACCCTCTTCTAGACAGCTGTTATAAACCTCCGCTAAAAAGGGAGCCAGCCCCTCTATAGCATTAACTACCTCATCTGCTGAAATTGGTTCTGTCAGATCCATCAAAGGCAATGTACCATTTCCCAATCCTGGAGTAGAATCCAGAAAGCTTTCCATCCTGTCCCGACTCCCGTCTAAGGTCCTTTCTTCCCAGAAGGTCTGCATAATATAACCTGAAGATCTCCAGGATCCCTGATCTGGACTTCACCGGGGAACCCGTACTATCCTTCAAGCCTATGACCGTCTTAACTTGCCTTGCTTACAGTTCTGGTAAGGATCAGGCAAGGATATTTCCCATAATCCCTCTCCAGAACCAAGGAGGCATGCTGGTCGTATTGACACTTCCTAAGGAGTTTCACCTCAGAGATCTCCCCTGGATCTCCTCTATAGGACACAAGACGATCAAGCTTCCTCTGCAAATGCTGGTGGGCAATGTACATACCAAGCTGCTTCTTCTTACTAATGGCCTTGAAAAGTCCAATCGACCTTTGTTTCACAAGCTCCCACCACTCTGACTTAATGCAGCAAAAGTCCAAAATAGAAACCTGTGCCTGAAAAAAATCCTCAAAGGATTGTCTTACATCTACATCTTCCGGGAGAGCCAAATTCAGTTTCCAGGTACCCCTTCCCCTGGGTGGAGTGTCCGAGGCATTTAGAGTCACAGACAGCATACAGTGGTCAGAGAACTCCACTGCCCTCAACTCAGGAGCTGGGAAAGCAGAGTTCTCCTTTAAAAAAAAAAAATCTATTCTACTCTGACTATTCCCTCTCTGAAACGTGAAACCCATGCTGCCAGGGCAGTGCTTAATATGCACATCTACCAGGCCTGCTTGTCTAACCATTTCTCTAAAAAAAATGCTATCATAACCCAGCCTGTCTATGGAGCCTCTCCTCTCTTTGGGCCTAATTATGGTGTTAAAGTGACCTTCAAAGACAACATGCTGGGATGTAAAAAGGAAGGCTTGATCTTTGTGAGGAGGCATTTCCTGTCCCAGTTGGACTGCGGTCCATAAATATTGATCAGACGCAGGTCCTGCCCCCTAACAGAAACATCTAAGACCATGCATCTCCCCAGTTCTACCTCAATTACCCGCTGGCATGTTACTATATTCTGATAGCAGCGCTCAATAAAGTTCAGTGCAATTATAATAAAAAGTGCTCTGTGCAAATTGCCAAACTAATCAATGAAAATAGATGAAGTGCTTGGTGTTAAAAAAGAGAGTCCGCTTGGGTGGACATACAGCTTCTTAACTTCCAATGTGACCTCCACTTCAAACAACACCTGTATATGCACACTCTGGGGGCTCACCAGAACTCTGGAACATAACAGCCTTTTGTACCAAAGCGTCAGCGCAAGAGCTCCACTCCCTGCTTGTGTCCCGAATGCCTCAAGGGTTAAACGTCTCCAGCTCACATCATCATAAGGGACAAACATAGAAAGCCCTCATAGCGTATCATTGGTAAAAACTTGTTTTATTCAGAGTAAAAAATCATATGCGCTTACATTTAAGAAGAATCAATCAGACATGTGTACCAGTGCGGTTTTTGCAGACAGTCATCCCACGCCTTCCTAGACCGTTCGTAGGTGTCCCGGCTGTCAAATCCTTACACTGTGTCGGGTTCCCTTACAGGGAACGAAGTGAGAACCCGATTGGGCTTTACATCCACAAGCACAGGTGAATGGCATAACATCAATCAATTCATCACATGTGACAGGACACATGTGGTGTATGTCCTGCAAGCTGATGTATGTAGGAAGAACAAAACGTCCACTGAAAATAAGGATAGGAGAACATGTATCAAACATCATTAAAGGTTTTAGGGACCACAGCGTATCAGCTCATTTCAGGAAGGTCCACAATAGGGACCCCTCATGTTTACAATTCTGGGGAGTGGAGAAACTGATACCCAATTGGAGGGGGTCCAATAAGATCAGGGACATCTCGAAGAAAGAGACCCGATGGATATACCTTTTAAAGACTTCCCATCCCGATGGATTGAATATCGAATTGGATCTGAACTGTTTCATAAACAATTCCTGAGGGTCATTATTGTGCAGCCATAGTGTGAGGTGATGATGGAACCTCTAGATGGGTTCGAGCACCTGACCCTACCCCTATCTAAGATTACTGATACTATTTCTACTATTTTAATTTTATTTTAATTTTAACCCACCACTTTCTTCTAGTAATATCTTTTATGCTTATTATTATTATTTTAATCCAGATACTAATTTTACCAATGGGTCTGGGTTCATGTCCCAATGAGTGCCATTTAGTTCGAAATCTACTTTTTAGAGATTGATACATGATATATGGGATTTGATATATAAATTTTAAAATAGAGTATATAATTTATTGATTTATGATTTTTATATATGTCATTTTACTGCACTATATTTCATGGGATATGATATATAGAATGTGGTTTTAATAGAAAATATATTTTATGGTTTTATGTATTTTACTTACTGCACTATATTTCATACACTGCAACATACCTTATTTACTGCTTCCAATCTAAGGACTGCATATTAAGCAGTCTGTTATGCTACCAATTTTGTCTGTAGTTGCTTTATTGCATCCCAGACTGTGGACGGTTGTCCTCTATATTAGTTATGGAAGATTTTGTATGTTCATATACACCATGCATTTATACCTCTGTAGTGACTAATACAATTAGATTTGTTTTGTCTTGCTCTGAGGAGTGTTATATAATTCATAAGATGTTGGTATGTCGCAGTGTTTTGGACGTTTGCTTTACATCCACTCTATCTAAATTAGTTACACAATGGAACGGCGACATCGTTCCCTGTATGGCTGCCCGCATTGCTTCCTGCATCGGCTGTAACGATAGGCTCCTTGCTTGCATCCCCTTGTGATATAGGAGTATGTAAGAGCTGGGAGCAGTGCGATCTTTGGCCATCTAGGGGCGCGGTGTCATTAGTATATAGGAGGGCTTGGATTGCCGTGTGGCCAGCCCTTGTGATCAAGTCAGATATGACGAAACGCGTCAGACGCGTGGCCACACGGCAACCCGACACAGTGTAAGGATTTGACAGCCGGGACACCTATGAACGGTCTAGGAAGGCGTGGGATGACTGTCTGCAAAAACCGCACTGGTACACATGTCTGATTGATTCTTCTTAAATGTAAGCGCATATGATTTTTTACTCTGAATAAAACAAGTTTTTACCAATGATATGCTATGAGGGCTTTCTATGTTTGTCCCTAATGATGATGTGAGCTGGAGACGTTTAACCCTTGAGGCATTCGGGACACAAGCAGGGAGTGGAGCTCTTGCGCTGATGCTTTGGTACAAAAGGGTGTTATGTTCCAGAGTTCTGGTGAGCCCCCAGAGTGTGCATATACATGTGGTGTTTAAGGTGGAGGTCACATTGGAAGTTAAGAAGCTGTATGTCCACCCAAGCGGACTCTCTTTTTTAACACCAAGCACTTCATCTATTTCCATTGATTAGTTTGGCAATTTGCACAGAGCACTTTTTATTATAATTGCACTGAACTTTATTGAGTGCTGCTATCACTTTGTTGGACTTTTAAGTGACTTTTTTATGATTTATTGATTTATTTACGGCAGCAGCTGATTTGCACATTATTTATGTTTATATACATATTCCCAGTATTATATTTCTTTGTGTGTATTAATTTAACATACAAGGTTTATTGATATATGATTTATTAGCGCAGTGTTTACACATTCATGTTACTATATTGGTTTTAAAAAGCACCGCAACTCCGCTGCAAGGCTCAGCTGCAAGAGACCAAAAGGAGGGGCCGCATCTCCACTCCCTTTTTGCTAGATGAACATCGGCTAAAGTATTAAGCCAGGTCTCTTGTAAAAATAAATCTCAGCATCAAACTCGCTGAGCAAAAATAAGGCAATATCACAAGCTCTTTCAGATTTAATACTGGTGACATTAATGGTTGCCACCTTTATCAGAGCGGGAACTGCCATCAGGATGATTGGGGTAGTCGTTTCTTAACCTCTACCACACTCTCATCACCCGAAATAGCTCTCTTCAGACTACGTGACTCCCCTTCATCCATAGCGGATAAAGAGACAGACAAATCAGACATTTCATCCCCTGATAGAACCGAAAATGTGTTACCAAGAGGAACCCCTCCTGGGTCCAGGAAGACATTACCGATTTATTTGTCTTTCTCTTCTTCTTTTTCTTCCTCTTAAACATCTCCCACCCCTCATCATCTGAATCCCCCTTAACGGAGAGTGATACATGGGATATGGACACCCTGCCCTCAACCCCATCGACCCCACCGCCATCTAGCACACCTGCACTTTCCTGGCCACGTTTCCGCTGTCGAGGGATAGGGACTGGAGGTGGAGTAGGCCAAGAGGGAAGATCTGCTAAACCCACCCACCCCCAGCAGCCTCCACTAGTCTGAAGGATCTACGCACAGTAGGATTAGGAACTACCTCAGGAAGGACAGACTCAGGGACCACATCACTAGGGGAAACAGAACCTGACACAACAGACACAAGAGGGGCAACAACAATTTCCTCCCTAGCTTCAGATGCTTCATCCTCTCTATCAAGCCTACGTAGCTCAGTCTAGAATCCTGGCAAGTTGTGTACTGCCTCTGGGCACTGACTATATGGATGACCCAGCTGCTGGCACAAATTGCACCGAATCTGGGTGCATTCTCTGGCCAAATGGCCAAAATCCTGGCAAAGTGAGCACTTCTTGCGGGTGCAGGACGATGCAAAATGGCCTTTATCTCCACATTTATTGCAAACTTTAGGCTGACCCTGGTAAAATTGTCAGCCTATCCTTTCCTAGAAAGGTTGAGCATGGCAGGTGCTGAACTATATTGCTCTGCACCCTCAATTTCAGTGACACTTTCCAGACCCCGGTCCATATCCTATGCTCATCAAGGACCTTCCGCAGTGGAGTGAGGACCTCGCCATATAGGTGTAGCCATACTACCAAATCAGGCTTTGGTATGGATTTGTTAGGCACCAAGATTGTTACCAATTTTACCAAAGGCTGTCTTGAAATCACCTTTGGTACCAAACCACTCCACTGCTGGAAGCCCTTGCACCTCCTATATCTCTCCCAAAATAAATCTAGACCCTCAGGTTTTACAAAGGACAAATCAAATTCATAACTCCCCACTGGGCAAATTAATGCAAACACATCAGAAGCTTGAAAACACATTTCCAAAACCAACTCCACCACCCTCCCCCTTAGTAGTGGGGTCCCCTCCCACCTCAACTGTACCACATTCCTCCGCCTGTACCCACTAACCAATCCCCCACCAAACCTCCCTGAATTGTGACCACTCACATTTACCAAATTCCCTTCCCCCTCCTTGGTGTGATTCCCCAAAACAGAAGCATAGCTGTCACCAACTCTCCCTGCAGAAAAAAACATCTGTGCGTTTGGAAGCATTTGACACCGTTTTGGCAGATAACGATTGCACAGATTCAATATTGGTCTGTACGATCGATTAGTCTTTCCTCTGCTGAGCAGGGATAGAAATGTCATTTTAACTTATGTCAACCACATTAACCCTTTCAGTACCACCCACCACCAACACACCCATTGCTTTATCAGTATTACTGCTGTCATTATTTTCTAGCACATTCATAGTTCCTGCTGTTCTCACAGCCATGTCCATACTCGCTGCTGTACCCATAGACATTTCACCTTCATACAGACTCTCCTCCATCAGGACAGGGCTTTCAGCTGAGGGAACTGAAGATTGTTCTGGCATTACAACAGGTGAAACTTCACTGACTGAGCAGACTTCCATGGCTGCTTCCACTCTGATCACCTCCCCCAGCTGCATCAATCAGCACTGGAACACAGGGAGGCTCAGGTGTAGGTGAAACAGACTCTTTGGAGCTGAAAGCCATCTTGCTTGTAGGACTATGGGTCTCAGCTGGAGCAGCAAAATCAGTGTCTGGGGTGTATGATGCAGGTCCACATTGCTCTGATGGTCTGGTGACACCTCTGTCAGGAGTTTTCCTTCCATGTCTGTAGATGGTTTCTCCACAGCAGAAAGATTCACAGGCAGCTGTTTGCAGAGCTCCTTCCTTTTCTGCTCCTCAGCAGGGACACCATCCACCACAGCCGGTGGGGCAGACATGTTGGAAGGGGGCAGCATGGTGCACTGGGATTTCTCCACCTGTACAGGCTTTGCTGGTTTGTATCTCCTCTGTTCACCCTCAGGGACTTCTGATCGATCATCAGAAAAGGCAAACTTGTCTGCTCTCAGGGGTGACTCCATCTGCTGGATGAACTTTAGGGTTCCATGATCACTCTCAACCCCCTGGCTGGTTGCCGCTGGCGATTCCCAAGCCTGACCTGGGGGGAGAGGTGCAGAGGCAGATGGACCTGGGTCATCCATAACCTGAGACTGCTGATCCATGGTACTTGCTAATGACTAGCAAATCTCCTCTCATTGTCAAACTTTTCTTTAAACACTCCATTTCTGTCTTTCAGCTTTTCCAAGATTGTTTCTTTACCTTTTTTCCAATTCCTATAACTCAGGCTTCATGGCTGTTCGATTTTTACTCCAGTATTTGGCTCTGAAGGATTTGTGTTCAGCCTTCAAAACTTTTAGTTTTTCTTCAGCTCTCCCAATCGCCCTAAAGTGATCAATAATCCTCTGGCTGAAGACATTCGCATCCTCACCAGGGCCTGGACCCACAGTCAAGTCCTTCACCTCCTCCTCACTAGGCCCCGTGTCATCAGGGGGATCACTCACAGGGCCTCCCCCAGGATCAGGCATTATTCCTGGGCCAAGCTAGCAGGCAAGGCCCAAGATTGAAAGGGGCTGGTTCTCAGAGAGAGCTCGTAAGGTGTGTCCTCCTCCTTCTTCCCACTGATCACCAATGTAAGGAGAATTCTTCCCACTGACCACCAATGTAAGGGATGTTCTTTCCGCCGAAGTGTACAAATATCAGTGTTAGGGAAAAGCTCTCAGTGTATAGATGTCAGTGTAACACATAGGGAATAGCACTAAGTTACCAGTTACAGAAAAGACATGTAGTTAAGGTCACACAAAAGCCACCAAAGGTCACCGAGAGTTCCGGTCCCTAAGTAGGTGAACCGGAAATCAGGGGGACCATACAAAACATAGCATACATGTTCTGGGACATATAGTGGGATTGTAAAAATTATGTAGATGATACCAGTGAATAATGCAACTCATATATCAATAGTAGAAGTAGGGTTTATGCCACTTGTGAGTCCCAGAGGCAGGTACATGAATGAGGCTTAACTAATTTCGCGCGTTAATGGTCTGCGCTTTGTCTGGAGCAGAGTATAATAATCTGATGTAAATAAATACATACATGTCAAAAAACATCATATAAACATGTATCAAAGCAGTCACACAGTAACAGATACATGTGAAGTGAATTGTAATCACCTACATGATATAGGTAGAGCACATATATGCAGCAGCAACGTGTCCCTCAGGGGTACGGCAAGGTCACCCAAGATGTTAGAGCAGCAGGGCCCCAATGGAGGCACAGTACCCCCAGAAAAGCGCCCGGATGAAACTAGAGGCCGTGTCAGGCGGATATGGGGGCCTGTGTGCAATACAGATACAATAAAAACATAATATTGTAAGGGAAAATAATGAAGCTGGTAATAATCAATATATAGGGCATGTACCCATGTGGGCCTAAACATTGATAAACCAACATAAGCCAAACGCCTTAAAAATAGAGGCCCCAAAGGCCTGTATATGAAGAAAGTATACATATAAAGTATATGTGTGCCTGGGATATATACACCCAGGAGAAATAACGGAATGGTGGGTAAAAGCACCGAGGTCTCCTGGGACTAGGAGTAATGTGGATACAACCATGCAGAGTTATCATGGTTCTCAAACGTGCACGGAGATCTATATGCAGATTCAAGTGTATCCATAGCCAAAGCACTGAGAAACAGAATGAAGAGTGGATTAAGTCCAATGAAGGTATGTAAATGACACATACCAAAAGGGGGTATATAAAGTGCCCCCATACAGCCAAAAGTTTGGCTTACCTCAAGCATGTGTAATGACACTAATAGTGTCCCGTGCGTGCTGCTGCCCTGAACCATACCCAGATACTGCCCCACCCTATATAGCACACCACCCCAATCAATGGCGAAGTGGCGTGTGACGCCATCAACTCGGCATGTACCTCCGTACATGCGCGGCGCCAACCCCGCTGCGGGCGTAGACGCCGCCACGCACTAGCCTAGAGGGAAGCGCGCCCGTACAGAGGAGGCAGGGGGAGTCCACAGCACCTCCTACGCCACAGCACCTGAATGCCCAGAGGGGACCACAGGGGACCAATCAGGGCCGGTACTTGAGCCGCTTTCAGGGGTCTGGAGGCAAAGGAGGGAGGAGCCCTCACTCGTGAGATTCCGTGAGAACAAGTACAGATCTTTGATGATCTCATACTTGTTCATGGTTGCTGAGAGACAAAAATTGAGCCCCAACTTTAGAACATCAATCTGGTCTGCAGTAGATTCATTAAATTGATAACACTCAGCTCTGTGCTGGAGTGAGATTGGGATCCAGAACAGGGTTGGGTGGATCCAAAGGGGACGGTGATGGCATAACTGTGAGACGTGTGAGGTGAGGATCCAAAGTGGTTTGGGTAGCCCCTTCCACTTGACAAACCTTCAGCAAAAAAAGTTTTGTGAATGTGTGAACCCATTAAAGTGGCCGGGGAGAGGTGCATATTTTCTCTGATGCATGAGTGTAATGTGTGGAAGGAGAGGTGACGTTCTTAGTATGTGATCTTTGAGGTGGTTTTAGGCTGTTGTGTTTTGGGTCTGGCAGAGGGTTGGTTCTGCATGATCTGAAGTGCCTGTGCCGCAAGTGTGTGTCAGTAGTGGAACGACTAGAACCAATGTAATCAAAACTGTGATTAAGTGAAGGAAAGGGATCAGGGCGACGTTTTGACGCTTGAGGAGAGGTGTACCCTCTATCATTCAAGTTTCTCTTACATGCACCACCTGATGAGGACCCCTGCGAGGATGACTGTCCACGGAATGAGCGAGAGGCTGCTGAAGACAAAGAAGAATCAGATTCAACACCAATATCTGAAGGGACAGTACCTCCCTGATGTCTAGAGTAACATGTTCCGCCCCGCACTGGGCCCCTGCCCCTCATGTGGGAGGACCAGTGATAGGCGAAACATTTTTATCTTTAATAAACTTATTTTGTTTCTTCTGAATGATATCCTTGTTCAGTTTTGCTAAATATTTTTTAAGTTCTAGCCATTTAGTCTCAAACTGTTCATTTGTTTGAACAGACTGATGGGTACTACCTAGATCAATTATGTCTTGGTCTAATGAGTTCATCTCACCCTCATAATGTTTGATGAGAAGAGTCATCAGATCAGCACTGCATTTGGTGAGTGTAGATTCCCAAGTAGACCTAAACTCCGATGAAATCGGTTTAATAGTCGGAAAGACCTGTATTCGCAGCCCATAAGGGTTAATGTTATCTGCAATGTAATACCTGAAAAACTCGATATCCCAGTGCAGATTAGATTTTTTCTTGAGTAGTTTCCTAATTTTTGTAAAATATTGGTTAACCTTTATTTCATCTTGATTGGGGGGGCACCCGTGGGTTGGAATTCCGCCATGTAGCCAGACCAAGCAGCCCCTACAGAGTCCATTATTCTCCAGTAAAAAATAAACCAACATAAATGGAACTAGTGCACGGATGCCTGTATTAACACTAAAACCATGCATGCAAAAATGTTAATGAGTAATAAAAACCACTTGGGAAATAGCAACCACAAGCAGGCTCTTCACCTATATATGATCATAGACAAATATTCATAATGGAAATGGGGACAAAGGAAGTTACCCTCCACAGTGTGGGGCTTTGAGGGTTAGAACATATAAGCATGCCACATCCTATACAGCAATTATACAATATGAAAACATTGGAAGAAGAATATACTTTATAGGCATGCTGGATAAAAAAAAATTTGTAGACTTTATTTGTTATACCAAGGCAAAAAAATGCCTACAACATATATTAAGTATAAAACCTTAAAAACCAGTTACAGAAAAGACATGTAGTTAAGGTCGCACAAAAGCCACCAAAGGTCACCGATAGTTCCGGTCCATTCTTCTTCCAATGTTTTCATATTGTATAAAACCTTGGAGGTGACAGTCATAAGCTGTCTTGAAGAGCTGCTAATGACACAGCTCTTGTCCCACAGTCAGCTGGGTTGTGTTCAGTGGGAATGTGATGCCATTGACTTGTTAGAGAGAATCTCTTAATATGTTCTACCCTGTTGCTGATACTGTATACACATAAAACTGTTTTGTTTGGTTGTATATATAACCAAGTACTACTTTACTGTCAGTATAAAAGGTGAAAGAATCAATTCTAGTGTCCATTTCACTTCGTATGACTTTGGCAATTTCTACTGCTAGCACACCTGCACAGAGTTCAAGTCTTTGTATGGTATGTGCAGGTTTGGGAGTGAGTTTTGCCTTGCCCTGGACAAAACTACAGTGTAATTCTCCAGAGGTCTTTAAATAGGCTACTGCAGCAATATATTCAACTCATGCATCAGAGAAAATATGCACCTCTCTCTGGCCAGCAGTTGAAATGGAAGCTGTAACATAACAACGTGAGATTTGAAGTTTTTCTAGTGACCTCAAAGAATATCTTCACCTTTCCCACTTGTGTTGTTTCTCACTAGGTAAAGGAGTATCCCAGTCTATGTTTTCAGTAGATAACTGTCTTAGCAGAATCTTACTTTGAATGGTAACTGGAGCAATGAAATGACACTTGGAAGGTGAATGTGTCTTGTTCGATGTTCCACCACAAACTCAAACTTCACTGTACTAGGGGCACATCTGCACCTAAATCAAGGTTTTTTAGACATCAGAGTGAAAGGCATTCATAAGTTCCTGGCTGTTGGATATAATCTTGTGAAGGCAAAGGTTTGCTACAGACATCATCTCCTTTGTTCTGGTGAGGAGATCAATTGCTTCTTTAGCAGTTGGAAAAGACTTGAGTGCATCATCAACGTAGAAGTTTCTTTCAATAAACTGACAAGCGTCAGATCCATATTCTTCTTCTTCAGCCTGAACCGTTCTCCTTAGCCTATTAGTTGCCACTGTGGAAGGACTGTTACCAAAGACATGTACCTTCATTCAATAATCTATCACTTCTTTGTTGATGTCATTGCCTTTGTGCCATAGAAACCTAAGGTAGTTTCTGTTGTCTTCTCTGACAATGAAGCAGTGAAACATTTGTTGAATGTCGGCCATTACTGCTATGGGTTCTTGTCTGAAGCGAATGAAGACTCCTATTAGACTGTTGTTCAAGTTGGGCCCTGCAAGGAGCATGTTGTTAAGAGAAACACCTTCATGCTGGTCACTGGAATCAAAGACAACTCTCATTTGGTCTGGTTTGCGTGGGTGATACATGCCAAAGGATGGAAAGTACCAGCATTCTTCTACCTCCTTTAGTGTGGGTTCAGGTTCTGCATGGTCTCTGTCAAATATATTTTGCATAAAGTCCACAAAGTGCTTTTGCGTCTCTGGTTTCCTGCTTAAGTTGCAGTTTAATAAGGAGAATCTACTGATGGTCTGCTGCAAGTTGTTGGACAATCTCTCTCTTGAGAGACGAAAAGGTAGGGGTACTACACAATTATTGGAGTCGTCTTGAAATAACTCATTGTCCATTACTTTAACCACTTCAGCACCGGAAGGATTTCCCACTTTAGGACCAGAGCACGTTTTGCGATTCGGCACTGCGTTGCTTTAACTGACAATTGTGCAGTCGTGCGACGTTGTACCCAAACTAAATTTGTGTCTTTTTTTCCCCACAAATAGAACTTTTGGTGGTATTTGATCACCTCTGCGTCATTTCTGATCGCCGCTATAAACAAAAGAAGAGAGACAATTGTGCAAAAAAACCCAAATGTCTTACTTTTTGCTAAAATACAAATCCAAAAAAAATATATAAAAACACATTTTTTTTCCATCGGTTTTGGGCGATTTATATTCTTCCTCATTGATCAATGTATAAAAAGGTGTGGTATGGCGCTGCCCAACACTACAGTCTGATCAAGTGGTAAAATCAGATGGTAAAAACTGATGGTAAAAATCAGAAGACTGCTGCCCTCAAAAAATATGTGGACTGTGGGATCCCCACAGAATCACTCCCGTCGTCAGAAGACTAAAAATGGTAGTCAAAAATGGTAGACTAAAATGGTGAACTAGTCTGACATCACAACCCGTCGCGGTATGGTGTGGAAAAATATGTAACTAGTTACTCCTTCTTATATTTAGCGGGTTTTGGCTACCTTTTTTTTACACAAAAATATATAAAAAAAACCTAAACATAAAATCGTTTTTCATTCTGTAAACCCAAAAAAACGTGTTAACAGAGAGAAGAAAACAAATATCGCCGCTAGTCTTTACTGCGTCTCCACTAGTTTATGGTGGTTTTCAAGATAAACA
>BLSH010251187.1:165445-180717 GCA_018402905.1 Glandirana rugosa
GGATTTTCGGAGTGTTGTGGGTCTAGGACCGTGTGGTGTCTCTCCTCTCAACCTCCCAACAGTACCCGTTTGCTTTTCCGTCTCTGGGCGGCTCCTTGCTTTCTTCTGAAGCGTGTTCCATGTCCTCCCCCTCCAGATTATCCTCCCCCTCATCTTCTCCTGTATGTGTCAGCTTCCTTCTTTGTTTTATAGGACTATTATCCACTGAGGGTGGGTTGCTTTTGCCTGTACTAGGCGACTCACCGCTCCCTTGTAGATCCGAAGCGCGGTCTGTGTGAGGAGCCGCGCGGCTGCTTCTTCCGGCGCCATCTTGGCTGGGCCCAGGCAGCGCTGTGGAGTAGAAGTCAGTCAGTTTCCTCGGCGGGTCTCTGCCTTTTCGTTTGCCCATGACAACCCTCCAACTCTCCTCTCTGTGGTGTGCCAGGATCTGGGTGTTGTGAGGCTTTTAGGTCGCTTCGAGTAGCTATGAAGCAGTAAGTGTGTCGGAGCTTCTCCTTCACACCACCATCCGCTCCGGCCGCCGGCTCCGCCCCCCTGCGCCAGGCCCTTCTCAAGCAGCTCAGAGAACCTAATGAAAATGTCCTGGGCAGGGAGTAGGAAGTCATTCCCAGGGGTGCTGGGAGTAAGAGTTAGGCGAGATAGGGCAGGAGAGGGCCCCATGGGAGGTAGGCCACAACTGTCCATAGCCTGCGCCAGTAGAGACTCCGTGGATGTGGGAGAGTGAGGTGGAGCGGGTTGCTGGGACCCCAGGGAGGTGGGGAGGAAAGTGAGAGAGGCAGGAGTTAAAACTCGCCGGGATTCCTGAGCTGTCTCCGCGGCTTGGGCGTTCGGGGAGGCCGCGGCGGCCATCTTGGTACACCCAGCCGCGGTTACCTCCGAGAATAGTGGTCTCAGGTCCCTCCTGGCCAAGGCACTATGCATCCGGGGGGGTCACCGAGGGTCCAGGGGTGCCTCAGAACGCAAGAGCGTGGGATTGGATGGCTCTGGCTGTTTGTAGTGGCGCCGGTCTGCAGGGGTGGCGCGGAGCTCCGGGCTTAAGCGTCCATCTTGGAGCTCCCGCGCATGCGCTCCCCCTTTTATCATATCTTTGATGCAAAATATTATGAATTTGCCCATAACGTCCCATTGTACCAGGGGGTACTTGTTTCCTAGAATAGTTGTCCTGTGAACAGATTCTCCCACCAGAGCTATGGATCTCTGCAGCTCTTCCAGAGTTATCATGGGCCTCTTGGCTGCTTCTCTGATTAATGCCCTCCTTGCTTGGCTCGTCAGTTTAGGTGGATGGCCATGGTAGGTTTGCATTTGTGCCATACACTTTCCATTTTTGGATGATGGATTGAACAGTGCTTCGTGAGTTGTTCAAAGCTTAGGATATTTTGTTATAACCTAATCCTGCTTTAAACTTATCCACAACTTTATCCCTGACCTGTCTGGTGTTTTCCTTGGAATTCATGATGCTGTTTGGTCACTAAGGTTTTCTAACAAACCTCTGATGGGTTCACAGAACAGCTTTATTTATACTGAGATTAAATTACACATAATTAGGTGACTTCTGAAGGCAATTGGTTCCACCAGATTTTCATTAGGGATATAAGAGTAAAGGGGGCTGAATACAAATGCACCCCACACTCTTCACATAATTGTTTGTAACAAATTTTGAAAACCATTTATCATTTTCCTTCCACTTCACAATTATGTGCCACTTTGTGTAGGTCTATCATATAAAATCCCAAAAAATACATTTACATTTTTGGTTGCAACATGACAAAATGTGGAAAATGTCAATGGGGTATGAATACTTTTTCAAGGCACTGTATGCTGTAATATTTTTCTTTTCTGGTTTGAACCTTTATTAATAAAAATGAATTGAAAGAAAATTCAAATTATCCCTTATGTTTAAATCCCTTAATACTGACAAACCTCTTATCCTTTTTCTACAGGACACTCCCTTTTTTTAGGGAACAAAGTTATATTTCTCTGTAGAGCTTGGGTGCAACAGGATTTCATGGCCACCTATTCCAGCTATGCCAGAGGGGGTCGCTATACTTCTCAACAAATCACTTGCATATAAGGTGGTACATGTATGTTCTGTTCCAGGAGGTTGATTTATTTTTTTAGTTTTATAAGTAGGTACAGTGAAATATGTTTGTCAATGTGTATATTCCTTCACCATTTTCCCCTGGTATACGTTATACTATCCAGAAAAATACTGGCACCTTTACAGATTGATAAAGACATATGGGATGGGGATTTTAATTCTGTATTGCAGGCTGATTTACACTCATCCAGTCCTCAGAGAATGTCTAGTGTGGACCATAGGTCCTGAGCTCAGACCTTTGATCTGACCGAGATATGAAGTTTCCACTAGACCATTATCACTTACATTACTCCACCTCACAGGAATCTATTGATTTAGCTTTAGTTCTAGACTGATGTTATTGGCTATATGGGTGAGTTCCTACTTGCCTAGAGGCATTTTGGACCATTCTCCATTGGAACTATAGTTGTAGGGAGTAGGCACCTAGACTCCAAATGGCTTCATAATGAAAAGGTGCAGGAGCTGCTGACAGACTCCGCTACTCATTATTGGGAGATGAATGACTCCTCTGCACCCCGCCAGTTGGTATGGGATGCCTTTAAAGAATACACCCAAGGGCAATATATTTCAGCCTTCAAATCGGCTAGAGTCAAGCAAAATTCCCAATTGAGCTTGCTTGAGTTGGAGGAGTCTGAGGCAGCTTTTGATTTTGTTTCCTCACCCACTGGCAAAAACGATTCTATTCTGGCAAAGATCCGCCGAGACCTAGAACTTCATATCACATGCCTCATGCATGCTGGTACTACTATTCAATCTGGAAAACTGTTTGAATTGAAAAAGGATGTGTGTGCCACTCAGGCTTGGTGGAAAGGGGGTATGTAGACGGTGCATCCACAGCTGCTGTATGGAGCCCGTCCTGGCTCCTGCAAGGGTACAAAGGAGAAAGGGGTAGCCACTGGAAGTTGCACATCCAAGATATCCAGAGAGGGGAACAGAGTGGCAACCTCAGCCTGGACTACAACCAGGCCACTCTCCCAACGCATTTCACTCTGCCCCCGGAGTTTAGTCATGAACGGTAAACTGTTAGCCAATTTGGTCTCAGACTCCAGATACCTGACAGTTGTCTCTGAACTGATCTCAGACACTGGGGAATCTATTACTGACCACCCTCATGTTCTATATGAGTTTCAGTGTTTTTACCCCATCCTTTTTTAACTTAAATTTTATTGATTCAAGTAAAGGTCAGGTACAAGGGATATCATTTGCATCAGTGTACATCAATTTAACATTTGACAGGCAAGTCAGGTGATAGGTAACATTACCAAAACAATGTGATGAGTATGAATTATCAATGAAGGGGGAGAGAAAAGCAACTTGAACACATAAAGGGAGGGGTGGAAAGATGGGGCGCACCACCCTGGAGGGGTAAGGCAGTGCACCCTGTCCTCAAAGGACAGACAGGTGAGTATGTCAAAATCGTAACATGTAACAAGGTAAGAGCATTCAGTGTAAAAGTGCATAGTAGCTCTAGATAATTAGCTGCTTAAGATGTTAAGTTGCACTTAGGGTGTTTCAACCATAGATTCCATCTCCTTTGAAATTGGGGTACTTGGAGGTGAGCTTTGGCAAACATATAATCCATGAGACCTTGATTGTTCATAGCGGAGAGGATATCAGCTATAGAGGGTGGTTCTAAAAATTGCCATTTCCTGGCGATTGATAGTCTGATGGCAATGAGTACGTGGGTCCGTATTGCGTAAGTGGATATAGGCCAGAAGTCCAGATCCAACCCAAACAGGATCATTTGCGGAGAGAGGATTATTGGCCTGTTGAGCCTGTCTGACAGAAGTTTGGTGACATCATACCATAGGGGGACAGTTTAGGACATGACCACCAGATGTGTATGGCTGGCCCAACATGCCCGCAGGATCTTCAGCAGTTGGCAGTCGATAAAGAATAGATCTTGGCGAGCTATGGTAAGGTACCAATTATGAAATATTTTTTGCACTCCTTCCCAGTGGGTAAGACATTTGGAGTATTTCAGAGGGCGTCGTAGTGTTTGGAGCCACTGATGAGGTGTATATGTGCAGTGGAGTTGGTTCTCCCACTTTAGCATGGTACAGGATTTGTTGGAGGTCGAAGAGTCGGTTAGCAGTTTATAATAATAAGATATAGGTCTATTTCCCTTTTGAATTATGATTTAACGGTCCTGATTAAGGTCTTGCCTGTAAGACTGGGAAAAACGTTTATCCTCCTTGGTCAGTATTGACCAAAATGATTTTGTCCCAGGTAAATCAACAAACATCAACCTGCACAGGGTTTTGACACACTTACAGCTCCCCCCAAATGAGTAAGCTTTTGCCAGGTCCTGGTTATGCTTGATGTAGCCAAAATGTTTGACTCTGTTTATACTCTACTCTACTCTGCTCTATACTCTACTTTATATTCTACATGTCTGCTGTGTTGGAGGTGCTTGATTTTGGGCCACATTTCCATAATTGGATAAAAATCCTTCATAAAGCTCCCTAGCACAGATTAAATTGGAAGGTGAGTTATCTGAATAATTTTTCATTGGCAGGAGGACTAGGCAAGGGTGCCCACTGCCCCCAACATTATTTGCACTAATGATGGAACTAATCACCCAAGCCATACGTAACTCCCCACATATTAAAGGTGTACCTGTTGGTCCTATTATTAAAAAAGTGGTGTTACGACATGATTCTTTTTGTCCCTCGTTTTGTCCATTGATCAAGAGGGCTCTCACTGTCAACGCATCGGAATATACTACCTTAAATTTATTGCAACTATGGAACCTGGCGAAGCAACGCTTGTCTCCGTGGTCCCACCTCCCTCTCCATAATCAGGATTAATCTTATTAAAATGATATAGCTTCCCTCTATACTATATATACTTCATCATACCCCCGTGTGGATCCCTAGGAAGTATTTTACACATGACCTGTTGGTGTGCCTTGAGGACTGGAATTGAGAAACACTGCCTTAGGCTTTAATTGTCAATTACTTAAGTTTTGCGTGCTTGTTTTGTTTTCCGTAGTTTTTTGTTTTTTTTTCTCAAGCCTGGGTATTCCCAATAGACTTTGTTTTGTATACCTTACCTTTTCTTAAATTCAATAATAATAATTTAGAAAAAAAACTTGTCAAATCAGTATGTGTATGCTTCTTTAAGACTTCTAGTTCTAATTCTAGTAGCAGCTGATTAGGTATATGGAATGCCTGAAGTGAATGCTGAAAAATGTTTTGTTTTGGAACACTCATATGTGGTGAACTTTGTTTAGCCCTCAAAAAGCAGTCCCTACAATGTCAGGGTCATTGCTCTCATGAGGTCAATTGAGCTGTCTGCCTCAAGTGGCACTTATGGAGGCATGGTTGAGGAGTGGCACTGAGAAACAAGTGCTCATACTGGTCAGGTAAAATCATGGTCTTAGCATTGCTGACATCTCTTCTCAGTCACTGCACATTCAATATAGTCAGGAGCAGTGCTTGAGCCTCTTTAGGAATGCCAAGTCTGTTAAAAATGCACTTTAACCATCACTGTGCACAGTGATGTCAGCCAATGCATCTGCCTGGACAACAGATATAGAGACTGGACATCATTTCTGCTCTGTGATGCTGATCCTTCACTGTTAAAAGGCTCAGTGTCATTGAGCTAATTGTGTGTGTGTGTGTGTGTGTGTGTGTGTGTGTGTGTGTGTGTTTGTGTGTGTGTGTGTGTGTATAAAAATCTGATAAAAGAAGTGAGCTTGGCGCTGTCTGTGTTTTGTGTTATAAAGCAGGATGGGTTGGTGAGAATTGATTACTGAGTGCTAATAATATAATTCATATAAAAAATATATATAAAATAAAATATGTAAAAAAGGGATTTTTGTAAAAAATCGGGAATGCAGTAAATTCATCAATTATATATAAATGAAATTAAGGTGCAGATATTGTGTCAATAAAATGCAAAAACATCAAACATGTGCATATAAAACAGTGCAAATAAGTGAAAGTGCAAGCAGTGCAACGCTGTACCAGAATTTTAGAATTTCAAACCTCACAGGTATGTTTACAGGGATTTTTTTGAGCCAACTCCTGTAAATGAAGGTCTGCTCAGACCGGGATCGCCAAGTCAGCTCTCCCGTGGACCTGTTTCCTTACTTGCGCTCCGTAAAGATGATCTATCCATATTCTTCACTTGTTCTTTAAGTCTATCCATTTCTTTCTTCTCGTACCCTTTGTCCGTGAACCTTTTTATGAGTACATCTGCTTGCCTCTCAAAATCTGTAATGGAGCTGCAGTTCCTCCTCATCCTCATGAGTTGGCCCTTCGGCATGTTGCCTATCCATTTTGGGTGGTGACAGCTTCTTGTGGGAATGTACCCGTTTCTGTCTGTTTCTTTAAAAAAAGTCCTTGTGTCCAGTCGGTTATTATTTTTAAAAATTTGGAGATCCAGGTAGTTTACCAATTCCTTGTTCCAGTCCCCAGTGAACTTTATGCCATATCTGTTATGATTTATATCTTCCAGGAATTTCTTTAGGGACTCTTCTGTACTGCTCCATATCATAAAAATGTCATCGATGTATCTCCTGTAAAATTTCATCTCCGTTCTTGTTCTCTGAAACAAATCTTCTTCTTCCCATTTGCTCATGAATAGATTTGCAACGCTTGGGGCGTATTTTGTCCCCATAGCGACCCCTTTTGTCTGAGCGTAAAAATCCCCCTCATACCAAAAATAATTATTATTCATAGCAAAATCCAGGCCTTTCAGTAGATAGTTGATCTGTTCCTGCTTCATTTCTGTGTATTTGTTCACAGCCCATTCAGCACACTTAAGGCCATCTTTCTGTATAATATTCGTATACAACGATTCCACATCTATGGTTAACATAAACTCATGTTCTTCCACCTTCAGGTCTTTGAGCTCATTAATTAGTTGCCTCCCATCCTGTAGGTATGATGGGGTTTTCTGTACTATGGGTCTGAGGAACTCATCCAAATATTCACCCAACCTTGAAAGGAGGGAATCAATCCCACTCACAATGGGTCTTCCCGGTGGTTTTTCCTGATTTTTGTGAATTTTAGGCAGGTAGTATATAACCGGGGTCTTCGTTGATTTTGGTATCAAATATTTTGCTTCCTTCTTATTCATGAGTTCTCTCCTTCTTCCTTTTTCAACATATTCCTTCAGTTTTTTCTCCAGAGTCTTCTTTGGATTTCGTTTCAATTTCTTATATGTGTTCTCCGTCTCCATCAGTCTCTTCAATTCTATTTCGTAATCCTTTTTATCCAGGATTACCACTCCTCCTCCTTTATCCGCTGGTCGGATAACAATATCCTTCTTTTTCTCCAGAGCTTTTATTGCTTCCCACACTTTCTTGCCCTTTGAACTTTTTGTCTTCATTTTCTTAATATCTTCTTCTACCATTCGTTTAAAAACCTCTAAACATTCATTTCCTGAATTCTTGGGATTAGAAAGAAGAGAGACAATTGTGCAAAAAAACCCAAATGTCTTACTTTTTGCTAAAATACAAATCCAAAAAAAATATATAAAAACACATTTTTTTTCCATCGGTTTTGGGCGATTTATATTCTTCCTCATATTTTTGGTAAAAAGAATCAAAATCAGCGTTTATTTATTGTTTTGCGCAAAAGTTGACACGTTTACGGATGATGAGAATTCATTTCTGGGGTTTTTATTTATTTTTTTATTTTTTACTAGTAATGGCGGCGATCTGCGATTTTTAGCGGTAAAGCGATATTGCAGCAGACATGTCGGACCATTTTGACACTTTTTTGGGACCATTGGCATTTATACAGCGATCAGTGCTATAAAAATGCACTGATTACTGTGTAAACGCCATTGGCAGTGAAGGGGTTAACCTGGAGGGGGCGCTCTAAGGGTTAAAAGTGTTACCTGGGTGTGTTTTAACTGTATGTGGGCTGGCCTGGCTGGGGGAAGGGAGTGATCATGGCTTCCATATACATGAAGCCTGTGATCACAGCCTTTCCCCCTCTAACAGAACGGAGATCCGTGTTTACTTACATGGACCTCCGTTCTTTCACTGTGGGGGGCCATCGCGGGTAGCCGGCGGTGATCGGGTCTGCCCTACCCACTCCCTGGCCCCCCCAACACAGTGAGCGCGCGAGCGCGCCTACGGTGGCGCGTGCACGCTCACAATACTAGTTATTGCGGCCACCGTCCTGTGAGGCATTTCGCGATAACGAGCCATCTTGCCGCCGTCACGCTGCGGCGGGCAGTCGGCAAGTGGTTAATATATTCTTTGTCTTCCATTTAAGGAGCCAGTATATCATCAGTATATATTCGCGGCTGGCTATCTTCTCTTTCACCCAGTAGTGATGTGGGCATGGCTCATAGTAAGTGTTTTGGCCATTTGGCAGAACATTTGTCTTGAATGATGAAATGTTGGTAGGTCTCTTCATTTTGCCAATACAAACGTTGCCTATGAGGACCCAGCCTAGATCCATGTGCAGGGCAAATGGCGCATCTTGGGGTCCACTGACTTGTCTGTGTACCTTGTGAACTCCTAGAATGTCTCCTCCTAACAGAAGAAGGATCTGAGCATCTTTGTAAACGGCGGTATCTCATTTGCTATAACCTTCAGTTGAGGGTGATGGAAGGCAGAATCTGGAGTAGGGATTGCTTCCCTGTTAGCAGGTACCTGATTGCCCTCAGCAAGTGTAGATAGGGGTAGTTGCAAGTTACCTTTGAGAGAAGATATCACGAGTCCATGAGCCCTTCTTCCAGAAACCTCTATAGTTCCACTACAGGTACCCAAGGTGTAAAGATGAGCTTTGCCTTTTATTTCAAATAGATCAACCAGTTCTGATTTTGCAAGTGATCTATTGCTCTGATCATCTAACATAGCTTACGCCTTTAGAGTCTTTTCTGGTTGATCCTTGTGGTATATGTTCACCAAGCATATATTAGCACAGGACTTATCACAGCGGTCTTCTCCACAAATATCAGTGCAGTATGATGAAATTATAGTGCAATTATACACTTGGCCTCTATTCTCCCTGCCATGCGTTGACCTGGGAGGAGAGTTTGCAGGTTGTGCAGAGCTGGGTTCAAGTGGATGGAGGGCTTGCACATGTTGTTTAGAGCCACACTCT
Source organism: Glandirana rugosa (assembly GCA_018402905.1). Taxonomy (NCBI): domain Eukaryota; kingdom Metazoa; phylum Chordata; class Amphibia; order Anura; family Ranidae; genus Glandirana; species Glandirana rugosa. The sequence goes on from BLSH010251187.1 coordinate 174,617, forward strand.
ATGCACTTGATGGGCATATTACAGTCATTAGCGAAATGTTCAGTAAAAGCACAACACCTGAAACATACCCCAAATGTCTTTAAAAGCTCCTTACTCTCTTCAAGAGGCTTTTTTCTAAAACCGATACATTTTTTGAGGGGGTGTGGCTTCTTGTGAATGGGACATTCTCAGTTAGGGTTTTCAATCTTCCTACTCTGTTTGTTTGCAGCCACAACTGTGGTAGGAGTGGGAAGGATGTCAGTCTTTTTCATGGATACTGGGCCTCTACGATTCCTATAGTTGCCCTGAAGACTGGTACTCTTAGGAAAGGGTGAAAAGAGACTGCACTCATCACAGGAAAAACTTGGATCGTTGTTGGTCTCTGCAATGTTCCTGATGAATTCACAGAGGGAGGGAGGGAAGGAAACCTTATTCTCTCTTTTGTATGATGACCCTAGTGCAGACCATTTCTCTTGCAGACCATACGGGAGCTTGGAGATGATTGGGTTTACCCCTCTTGTAGTGTCAAGGTAACTGAGTCCGGGTAGTTTTGGGTCTGCCTTGGCTAGCTGAAGCTCAAGGAGAAGGTCACTAAGTCTCTGGAATTCCTTGTTGTCCTTACCAGATATCTTTGGGAAAGTTTAAAAACACATGAACAAAGCATTTTCTACAGCTTCAAGACTGCCATAACTTTGCTGTAGTCAATCCCATGCAGCTGTGAGGCCTGCTGTAGGATTGTCCATGAAAACTGATCTTAATGGCTTAACATGTGTAGCAGATAGAGGACCGAGCCATCTGATCAGCAGATCCAATTCTTCGGCAGCTGTAATGCCAAGATCACTGATTGCACTTCTGAAGGCACGTTTCCAACTTCTGTAGTTCTCAGGTTGGTCATCAAAACTTGTGAGACCTGTCTTTGTGAGCTCTCTGCAAAGTATGTACCTCACAAACTCTGCTGTTTCAGTTGTTTCTGTCTTTATGCAAGACGTTGTTGGTTGAACGGTGCTGACTGCGCTATCTTTGACATTGTTGTTAGAAGACACAGGGAAATACGCTGCAGGAGATGCATTCAGGCGAGTTGCTTGCTTGAAGTCGGCTGTTTCAATGACATGTTGATTTGAAGCTGCACAGATGACAGGAGATTGAGGACTTGATTGCAGCTTGCTCTGATGCTCTGTGACGTATGAAGGAAGGTTAGGTAGGCAGGCAGGAAAGGCACTGGAATTATTTTGCATGCAGGAAGTTGCTGGAACCTCTTTAACTTGATGCTTTGAAGAAGTCTCTATGTTGCCAGGAGCTTTGGGAGACGATGGAGTTTATACTGCAGTGGCTTAGAACATAGTCTTTAGTGCATTTGAGGGGGTCTTCCATATCTGCTATGTTTAGGTTGATGCTGTCTTTCTCACTTGCACCTTCATCTGCACTGATAGCTTGCTCTAGGACCCTTAGCTTTGCCATAGCTGCATCATGTTTACACTGTTCGTTTAAGATTTCTATTGCTGCTCTCTGAGTTTCTAACTCTGCTCTCTTTGCCGCGTATGCGACCTGCACCTTGCTGGCCTCCGCTTCAGCCCGGGCACAAATAAGTTGCTTACTGAGTATTGAGTATCTTGAACTATGGGATTTAGAGGACTTTTTAGAAGGTCTGGTGGAAACAGATCTGTGAGATGCAGAATCTTGTAGCATCTCTATCTTTTGCTTCTGCCTTTAATTTGGTTTGCTGGATAACACTGTCTCTTTCCAGATTAAGAGCCTTGAAGTTGTTTAATTCCTCTAGTGAACCTTCCGTGTTCATACTTTGTAGGACTAATTATTAATGTACTTGTTGCCGGTAAGTTGGTAAAGCTCATATGGGGCAGAAAGTTGTGTAATGGCGCCCTCTAGTGGCAGTAGTTCACGTTCACGAGACAGTGTATTAGATTGAGAAGCAACTTTATTCAATAATAACTTTAGACTAATTGTCAATTCAGTTCTTAAAGTTTCATAATTCTCCATTACTTTCCTAATTGGTTTGACTGAGCATTTGAGTAACTCAACTGGCTCAGTCTTATGCTGTGTGTTCTCATTCAGAGCCACTCATGACACAGGCAGATAATGAGTGAGTGATAAGCAGGCAGGATCTGTGTGCAGTAATGACACCATGCAGCCTGGACTCAAGTTATCAGGCTTACATGTGCTTCTCTTTTGTTCTTCTTTGCAATAAGGGCGATAAATCGTGTCTGTATCAGTACTGTCATGCAGAAATCTTCTAATTAGGCTGTGAAACTCTGTTTTTCTACTGTTCTGACTCTACTACAAGGCCATAAAGTTTATCTCCAGCAACATATAGGGCTTATAGGACCTGGTGAACTTTTTTATCCCTTGCATCAATTCAGACAGCTTAACTCAATGCATAAACTCACTGTTGAGGAGACAGACGATGAAGCCTTTCAAATGTTCTGTTTAATGATAGATATTCATAGGTAGAAAAACGTTGTTAGCCACATGGAAATATCTGTACATGAAGGCAGCATACTCAGTAATGAAACAGAAAGGAAGAAGGGGAGGGGATATACAGAAGTACGGTAGGAGAGAGGGTTCAGCTGAGAAAGAGGCAGACAGCTTAAAGACACAGAGCAATAATAAACCAAATAGTGTAGCACAGATGAAATGATAATAAATCACATAGTGGCAAGGCATTTAACCTCCCACCACTCAGCTCGTTTGCAAGAGCACCTGAAAGCCACACAAAAGGGGCACAGATCTGCCCCTCCTCCTCTTTACTCACCTCAGTCTGCCCCTGCTATACCTCATGACCTTTCAGCAGCCTCCACTGACAGTAATGATGGTGTAGCGCAGGGTGTCCTAGGTTCTTGCAACATATCTGCCAGCAGCACACCACCAGCTGTAGACTACAGCCAGCAAATTTATCTGCCCCATCTGCTGCAGCAGGAAATAAAATTCAGTCCTTGTTACCCACATGCCCAGCATCTAAATGCAAGCTTGTCAAAGCTGCTGGCTCTCCAACTTCTGCCTTTCCGCCTGGTGGATTCTGCCCCCTTCGGTGAATTTGCAGAATGTGCTGTACCACAATAGCAGGTTCCCAGTCACTATTTCTTTTCATGTAAGGCCATTCCATCTCTCTACCATCACGTGGAATGCAATGTTGTGGTATCGTTGGGCAAGGCAGTCAGCCACAAAGCCCAGGTTACTGCTGACATGTGATCCAGCAAGCATGGGCAGGGACAATATATTTAGTTCACAGCACATTGGGTAACTCTTTTTGCAACTCGGAAGGATGCAGGATAGGACTCAGTGCTGCAGCTTGTTCTGCCCCCACGTCTCCATACAGCTGGTGATGATTTGTCAGCTCTACCTTCTCCTCCTCCATGCCCTCCTCTACTGAATTGTCCTATGAACCTCAAGTACCCCCTAAGCATTCAAAGGGCTATTCAATGAGTCAGACTAAAAGGTGCCATGCAGTGCTTCAGCTGATGTGTCTAGGAGACAGGAACTACACTGGAGCAGAGATTATTGCAGCTCTGCAGAGACAGGCCCAGGGGTGGTTCATGCCACACCAGCTGGAGCCAGGAATGGTGGTGTGCGATAATGGCACAAACCTCCTGTCCGCCCTTATACAGGGAAAGTTCATGCCACACCAGCTGGAGCCAGGAATGGTGGTGTGCGATAATGGCACAAACCTCCTGTCCGCCCTTAGACAGGGAAAGTTGACACATGTGCCACATGTCCTCAATTTGGTGGTGTAGCGTTTCCTACATAGGTACCCAGGGTTGTAAGATCTGCTAAAGCAGACCAGAAGAGTCTGTAGCCATTTCAGTCGATCATACACAACCAGTGCTCGGTTGGCTGAAAATCAGCGGGAATTCCACCTGCCCATAAACTGCCTGATTTGTGACATGCCCACCAGGTGGAACTCCACTTTGGTAATGCTGCAGCGGTTGCACATGCAGCAGAGGGCCGTCAACGAGTACCTGTGTGAGTATGGCATAACAGGCTTAGGCCGGCTAGGCTTTTTTTCCCAACACCAATGGCTGCTCATAAAGGATGCATGCACTGTACTGTCACCATTTAACCACTTGCCGACCGTTGACCACAGTCTGACGGTGACAAAGTGGCTCGATATCACAAACGGCTGTCATATGACGGCGGCTGCGATATCCCTCACTGTGAGCACGTGCGCACCGCCGGAGGCGCGCTCACTGTGTTCGGGGGGGCCAGGGAGCGGTTAGGGTGGACTTGATCGCCGCTGGCTACCCACGATGGCCCCGCTGCATTGAAAGAATGGAGGTCCGTGTAAGTAAACACGGATCTCTGTTCTGTTAGAGGGGGAAGGGCTGGGATCACAGGCTTCCTGTATATGGAAGCCATGATCACTCCCTTCCCCCAGCCAGGCCAGCCCACATACAGTTAGAACACGCCCAGGAAAAACAGTTAACCTTTAGAGCGCCCCCTCCAGGTTAACCCCTTCACTGCCAATGGCATTTAAACAGTAATCAGTGCATTTTTATAGCACTGGTCACTGTATAAATGCCAATGGTCCCAAAAAAGTGTCAAAATGGTCTGACATGTCCGCTGCAATATCGCAGTACTGCTAAAAATCACAGATCGTCACCATTACTAGTAAAAAATAAATAAATAAATAAAAACCCCAGAAATTAATTCTCATCATCCGTAAACGCGGCAACTTTTGCGCAAACCGATCAATAAACGCAGATTGCGATTTTTTTACCAAAAATATGAGGAAGAATATAAATCGGGCAAAACTGATGGAAAAAAATGTTTTTTTATATTTTTTTTTAATTAGTATTTTAGCAAAAAGTAAGAAATTTGGGTTTTTTTGCACAATTGTCGCTCTTGTTTATAGCGGCGATCAGAAATGACGCAGAGGTGATCAAATACCACCAAAAGTTCTATTTGTGGGGAAAAAAAGACACAAATTTAGTTTGGGTACAACGTCGCACGACCGCGCAATTGTCAGTTAAAGCAACGCAGTGCCGAATCGCAAAACGTGCTCTGGTCCAAAAGTGGGAAATCCTTCCGGTGCTGAAGTGGTTAAAGTAATGGACAATGAGTTATTTCAAGACGACTCCAATAATTGTGTAGCACCTCTACCTTTTCGTCTCTCAAGAGAGAGATTGTCCAACAACTTGCAGCAGACCATCAGTAGATTCTCCTCCTTAGAGAAAGCTCTATTTGTGGGGTAAAAAGGACGCTAATTTTGTTTGGGTACAACGTCGCACGACTGCGCAATTGTCAGTTAAAGCGGTGCAGTGCCGAATAGCAAAAAGTGCTCTGGTCCTAAAGTGGGAGATCCTTCCAGGGCTGAAGTGGTTAAGGGAGGCCACAAGGATGGTGAGCCATGACAATGCATGCATCAGTGACAGAATTCCTGTTGTGTTCCTGCTGAAGCAGACACTGCGTGGCATTATGGACAGGGTACTGAAGGCAGAGCAGTGGGAGGAATAGGAGGACATCGTTTCATTTCCTTTCAAGGCCCACTTTATGCAGACACCATCGTTCCTATGCCACAGAACACACCAAAGGAGAGAGAGGAGGAGGAGGATTCTGGCAGTTTGGGAGGCATTGAAGCAGAGAAAGACATATACATCAAACAGTAAGCAATGGTTTTCCATCCCCAAAACCCTTGGGAGTAGAGTTGAGCGAACTTCTAGAAGTCCGGGTTCTGCTGGTTCGGCCGAACTTCGGGTCAAAGTCCGGGTTCGGGTCCGGACAGAACCCGAACTTTGTCCCGGACTCGTCTTGGGCCTGAAGATCTTCAAGCGAGTTGAGATGAGGGTTCCCAAAACCCCTACCTTTTGGTAACGAATGACAAACTACATATACAGAAAGAGACGAAGTTACGGAGGGTTTGACGGTCTTAGGAGGAGGAGGAGAGAGAGGAAACCACACAAGACACCGTATCCTTGCTACCACAGACGTATTTCACCCGGAACTTTCCTTTACTTTGCTACAGGAGGATAAGGAGGGTGACGAGACGGAAGTCATGGGACAGGTATTACGGTGCGTCACAGACGAAGTCGTCCTTGTGTTGTCCTTAAGACAGTGACTACGTACGTAACAGTACCGAGTGGTAGGAACACCGGAGGGAATTGGTGAAGTCG
>BLSH010251187.1:182179-196485 GCA_018402905.1 Glandirana rugosa
CAGTTTGAAGATGATTTTAGAACAGTTCTATGGCCTCTAATGTTAATTAATACTTTTCAAACCCATTTTGAAGATGATCTCCATTTTTGCATTTTTATGTTTTTATTTTTTTAAAAATATTTAAAGTTATTTCACTGTCCCCATTTCTTTGTAGGGCACTTGTCCCACCCTTACCCACATTTTCCTTCTTTTTGCAGACCTCTAGGACCTTCCTGGGCTTTTTTACAGCATTTTTCTAATTTTTCATTAAAATTACCAGAACCCCGGACCCGAACCCGGACTTTTTTTGAAAAGTTCGGGTCCGGGTCCGGGTCCCGGACACCCCAAAGTTCGGTACGGACCCGAACTTTACAGTCCGGGTTCGCTCAACTCTACTTGGGAGTAGTACATGGCTGGGAGGATGCAGTTCCAGATACTGTAATCCTCAGTGACCCTGAGGAGTCTGCTTCTCATGCCTCTGCAAATTTTCGGTGCATGGGCTCCCCCATGCTTCAAAGCCTGCGAAAGGACCCAAGAATGCCTGCCATAATGGAGAATGATCACTATTGATTGGCAACCCTCCTTGACAACCGTTATAAGGGTAAAGTTTCAGAACTCATCCCGTCCCCACAGAGAGTGCAGAAGATTCAATTTCTATAGGGCACATTATTTTAGTCCTCGCTGCCCAAGGCTGTCAGCTTCCACATCCCATCGGCAGCGTCTGCATCACATGTGGACAATTTTTTAGGGGCAAAAACAGAGATGGAGAGCTTTCCAGTCGACAATCCACTGGCTTACTGGGTCAAAGACCAATGTTTCCGCACCTGTTTGACAGGTGCATATCATTGCAATTTTTCACAGCAAGGCCAATTCTTGCTTTCATCAAGAGTACCTCTATAGGGCTATGGTGTGAAGGCACCACCGACACCCAAAATCTTGTACCCAGTGCACTACATTGTGGCCTTATCATACAGTCTGGCTTCCCTAGCTGTTGCTTACAAAATAAAGGAAGCTTGCATGGAAAATGTCTTTTTTTTGGCTTTATAAATGCTATTATTGCTGCAGCAGATTCTATACATGGTACAGATGTGCCACTTTACTGGTAGACTAAGGCGACCCCCAAGCACTTTATTGAAAAGAATTTTCCATTTTTACACTTTCACTTTAGCATCAATAAATCACTGTTAAAAGGGGTGTTTTTTTACAAACTGTTTTTTCATTCATACATGTCCTCCAGGGCCGTACCCGGGCCCCCATAACCATTGTATACCCAATTACTTGCATATAAGCCTTCAAAATGGGCACTTTTGATTGTTTATGTACGGGCCCTCTAGACTTCAATGGGGTTTGTTATTTGGTTCCAAACTTCCCCCATGTTCGAACGTTCTAGTGCAAACTGAACAGGGGATTGTTTAGCCCATCCCTATTAGAGATCCTACCCAAGAGCATATACAGTCATTTAGACATGTGATGTAAATTTTGGACAGTGCGTGTCAGGTAAGGTCTTCACTGAGTGCCACATGTGACAATGGCTCTTTACATAATTGGAAAATATAGGCTTTAAAGGGGGGAGGGGTGAAATTACAAGGGTATGGGGGAATGGTAGAGCATTCTGAAACCAATAATATATTATATCCCCAGTGTAGGGCTCTCTGCCTGAACTTACAGCAGCCACCCCCCCCCCCCCACCTTGCCCTTGCATATTCAAGCAGTTGAGACAGACTTGTTCAGCTGACATATTTGCCTTGGAGGCTTACCCTAGCTAGTTCTGAGCTAGACAATCTGGTTTCCATAATTGCAATGTGATCCATCAAATACTTGAAAATATGTTCAGATATTGTAGAAAACCACTGTTTGCAGGCCTCGTTTCTAAATTACATTATTTCAGTGTTGTAGTTGTTAGTGTTAAAGTGGACCTGAATTAAAAAAGTGAAGATTTGCTACCTTTTAGGGACCATCTAAAAATACAGATATACAGCTTTATAGCTGTATGTCTGCAGGGTGAAATCTAAGACACTGCTCCCTCTGACTTGTAGTCTAACAAGATTTGGAGTAAGGTTGGTGATGTCCTTACTGTACTTCTCACGGTTCTCCTCATTGGAGAAAAAGCTACAGTGCTTCTGTTTTATCCAAGCTGTAGATCTATGCTTTCTGCACCTCTGAAGCTGCTTCTTGAATAATCCCCCACCAGTCAACAGATCACCAATTATCATGAGGGGGTGCAGCACTGACATGAGGAGGTACAGTCCTGCTTCTACCAAAATGGGAGCCTCCACATAGAGTGATTGTTTACTAGTCTTTTGGACTCTGCCTGTCTTTTTTAGGCACAAGTCCCACAACTTGTGTCTTGATGATGTCATGATACTAGATCAGGGGTTCCCAACCCCCAGGCCATGGACCGGTACCGGTCCGTGCTCTGTTTGTAGCCGGGCCGCGAAGGCTACACTGAAAGAGGTGCGTCAGGCATTATCCATCATCTTTCCCTGCCCGCCTCGCATCACAGCTGTTCTGCCTTCCAACTGTCATAGGACGGCAGTATAGCTACTGCGCATGTGCCGGATTCCCCACTCTTGAATGCGGGATGCCCCGGATGCCGTACCGCCGGGGAAAGGCTGCAAGAGAATACATGTAAGTGTCTTCACTGCAATGCACTTATAAATTGGCTTTAAAGTGACAAGCTGCATCTAGTGTTTGTCCTGGCAGGCTACAGTGGGAAGCTGCATCTAGTGGCAGGATAGTGACGAGCTGCAACTGTGGCAAGTGACAAGTGGCATCTGGTTGCAAGAGAAAGTGGCAAGTGACACGCTGCATCTGTTGGCAAGCGAAGGTGGCAAGTGACACACTGCGTCTGGTGGCAATTGACATGCTGCATCTGGAGGCAGACGACAGTGGCAATTGACACGCTGCATCTGGTTGCAAGTGACACCATGCGTCAGGTGGCAAGTGGCACACTGCATCTGGTGGCAGGCGAGGGTGGCAAGTGACATGCTGCATCTGGTGGCAGGTGGCGGTGGCAAGTGACATGCAGCATCTAGTGGCAGATGACACTGGCAAGTGACACACTCAGGGCTCCCACTGATTCTGCATTATGGTGAGTCCAACTATTTCATTGTATACTACAATGTAATAGTGGAAATCATGCGCTTCAATCATCTTGACACTATATCAATCATGGTGTTGTGATTGAATTACTAACACCAGCCATTGTCCCGACAAGCCGCTCGTAGTAATTACTGGCTGTGATTGACAATGGCTCCCACTGCCGTATCTCAGCCAGTGAGGAGGCAGAGACCTAAGAGAGCTGCTGCTCTCGTGCACATCGATGAATTGAGATGAGGCTTGTGTAAGTAATGGAGGGGGCAGGGGTTAATGCAGTGCACAGAAGGTTTTTACCTTCAGGCATAGAATGCATGGAGATAAAAAAAAACCTTCAGGCTATACAGTCACTTTAACTGCACAATGCGAGGTTCTCACAGAGTGCATTAGAATCTGCAGCAGGTTAGATAGAGCCCACCTAATTTCCTATCTCGAGGACGTCCAGCATCATCTAGCCTTTCCACACCAACATCATAGTCTCCAACATCATAGTCTCCGGCTTGTCCCTTTCATTCACTTGATTTTAGTTATTTCACTAATGAAGCTCAGCAACATACATATGCATTACCTTGGGAAGTCTGCATGCAAATACAGTCTGCCTGGGAATAGCCACTCTTACAGGCTGACAAACACTCATCAAGACATTTTGACATTTTGATATTTACAAAACTCCCCCAAAGAGCTATCCCACTGGTTCTATATGGCTTCTGAGGGCTCTTGAGAGGAGAAATGAGGACTGCTGTGATGTTATCAAAAAGCTACTGTAGGTAGAGCACCCTGCCAGCCTTTCCCACCAGCTATGATCTGCCTGCATGGAGGTGCACAGACATCCAGTGAACATGTCACCCGTGTCTAAAATAAGGTATGTAATGAAAACAGAAAAAATAATTGGCATGGTGATGAGAATGGCAGGGAGGAAACAGGTAAGGTACCAGCAGAATAATTCACACCCTTGTTCAACTTTACCAGGAGCTGCCCAGTTACACTCAGTATTTGAATTTAAAAAATGCAACAGATCAATGTGCATGACCAACTTTCACTAATGCTATTATAATCCATTTACAATTAGGAGGAGAGTCATAGAAAGTATTATTACTTCCTTTTGTTATCAATTAGCCCTTTCCATGTTTTATATTACAGGAACACTTTTCTTTATTAGAGATCAATATTTATCCAGCAAGACAACAGATGAAAGGGATCAAAAACAGATCACAAGGCACACTCTGTGCTGTAGACTATTGTGTAAGACCCCCAGGGCCGGATTAACATAGGGGCTATTGGAGCTGCAGCTCCAGGCCCCATACCTCAAAATAGGCCCATGCCAGTGAGTCATTAATGCTGTTTAGCTCTGAGTGTGTACACCATTGTTATGTAAATCGCTGACGGCAGGGGCTATTGTTATGTAAATTAAGGGCGACTGGCGGACGCTATTGTTATGTAAATCGTGGACGGCAGGTGCTATTGTTATGTAAACTGCGGGCGGCCGGCAGGCGCTATTGTTATGTAAATCAAAGGCAGGAGCTGAGTTCCACAGGGTGCAGTGTAGCACAGCATAGAAGCTGAGTCTTGTTCCTTCCCCACAGCTTTCACCCCCATAGTGCAAAATACAGCAAATGGCACTAAATAGTGCCAAAACGGTATTCACTATAGCGCCCAGGCAACAGATAGCACCCAAATCCTTACTCCAGTTAAGACCTGGAGATGTGCACATGGAAATAATGTTTAGCGCATGATATAATCACCTAATTGTACTAAAATTTGCGGGATATTGTTTAAAAATAATCTGCTTTTAAACTGTGTGAAAAAGTGATTTCTACACTGAAATATATTAAAAAGTCTGAGAAGAGATAAATTCCCCATCTCTTTACTCCTAGGTGCAGAGCACAGCTGAGCATGACCATCCATGGAGTAATTACAGGGTGCTATAGTAAATACCAAAATGAGAGCTGTGAGATTTTTTTGGGAGTAAAAATTGGAGCAATGCAGCCCAATGCAATCTTCAGCCATTCATTCTAATACAATGGTAACTTCCCCAAAGAAATCCTTTTCATGATGAGATGAAATGTATCTTTCTCTCAAAGAATTTGTCCTTGCAACAATGTTGCAATTTTGATCATCTATTTTGTTTTTAAGATTGGTAGAATGTTCAATCTTTTCATGTTTTGATAAAATATTATTTTTTCTCTGTCACTTTCACTTGTTGATATCTAGCGCAGAAAAATATTTCCCCAAACTCACACAGGTGTCTTTACAAACCAAAAACAATACCATTGCTTATGGAAATGTAAAAAGGAATCCCATTTGTTTTATTTTTTATTCTTTCCAAATGATTTTAAAGAGGAAGTAAACCCTGATGGGTTTTACTTCCTCTTTGTTACTCTTTGTTACCCTGCAATTTAAAAACATAATAGGCTACTATGCATCGCATACTAGTCTATTATGTGTCACTTACCTGCATTGGAAGCCTGCGATGTCCCAGCTCCAGGCCGCATCCATCTTCACCCCTCTTCCTTCCGAGGCCGCGATCTCCGACTCTGTGACAGGTCGGAGCTGCGTGACGTCATTCCCGCGCATGCGCACAGGAGTTGCCAACCACAGCACGATCTCAGTCAGGAAATGGCACATTGGCACATGCGAGTACAGTGAGGTCAGGCACTGATGTGGATGAGAAGGCCTGTCTCGCAGTCTCCGCTCTAATTCAGCCAAAAGGTGTTCTATTGGGTTCATGTCAGGACTCTGTGCAGGCCAGTTAAGTTCCTCTACCCCAAACTCGTTCATCCATGTCTTTATGGACCTTGCACTGGTGCGCAGTCATGTTGGAACAGGAAGGAGCCATCCCCAAACTGTTCCCACAATGTTGGGAGCATGAAAGGCCCACCAAAATCCTCAGCACCAGGCCCATGATGCTCTTAATCTGGCCCTGAAGACCCCATACACACTATACAACTTTTGTTGTCTGATTTCCTAAGGAAATCCTAAGGCTCGTACACATTAACCACTTGCCGACCGTCAATCGGCAATTGACGGCGGCAAGATGGCTCTGTAACGCGGATCGCCGTCATACGACGGCGGCCGCGTGATCGAGCCTAGTGAGCGCGCGCGCCGCCGGAGGCGCGCCCGCATGCTCACTGTGTCCGGGGAGGGCCGGGGAGCGGGTGCGGCGGCTTCGATTGCCGCCGGCCACCCGCGTTGGCCCCCCGGAGCGAATGAGCGGAGGTCCGTGTATGTAAACACGGACCTCCGCTCTGTGAGAGGGGGAAGGGAGTGATCACAGCCTTCCTGTACATGAAGGCTGTGACCACTTCCCTTCCCCTGTTAGGGCAGTCCCCCCACAGTTAGAACACGCCCAGGGAACATAGTTAACCCTTAGAGCGCCCCCTGCAGGTTAACCCCTTCACTGCCAATGGCATTTACACAGTAATCAGTGCATTTTTATAGCACTGATTGCTGTATAAATGCCAATGGTCCCAAAAAAGTGTCAAAATGGTGCGACATGTCCGCTGAAATATCGCAGTACCGCTAAAAATCGCAGATCGCCGCCATTATTAGTAAAAAATAAAAAAAAATAAAAACCCCAAAAATGAATTCTCATCATCCGTAAACGCGACCACTTTTGCGCAAACCAATCAATAAACGCCAATTGTGATTTTTTTTATCGCAAATATGAGGAAGAATATAAATCGGCCAAAAACGGTGAAAAAAATGTTTTTTTATATTTTTTTTTTGGATTTGTATTTTAGCAAAAAGTAAGAAATTTGGGTTTTTTTGCAAAATTGTCGCTCTTCTTTTGTTTATAGCGGCGATCAGAAATGACGCAGAGGGGATCAAATACCACCAAAAGAAAGCTCTATTTGTGGGAAAAAAAGGACGCAAATTTCGTTTGGGTACAACGTCGCACGACCGCGCAATTGTCAGTTAAAGCGACGCAGTGCCGAATCGCAAAAAGGGCTCCGGTCCTAAAGCTGGAAATCCTTCCGGTCCTTAAGTGGTTAATCAGCCGAAAATTTTCATACGTCCGATAATCTGACTGTTGGTACGCTCCATTCGACAGCCGATTTTCATTTATCGTCCAACAAAAGCTGGAAGAGCTGACTAGAAAATTTTTGTCTGCCGACAAGGCCACGTCCGATTTTCGGCTCGTCTGTACAGAAGTTGGACAAACAAAAGTTGAAAGTACAAACACGCATGCTTGGAACCCAGGAACAAGCCGGAAGTGTTTGGTCGTGTAAACACGAAATCAGCAGAAGGGGCCCAAAGGGTTAACTTTATACGCCCCTAGCACATAACTTTGTTCACCTTTGTCGAACAATCATTTTATTGACGTCAATACGCTAGACAGATTCATGGACAACCGATTTTGAGGAAAATTGGACGTGCGGTCGTACGACAGTCGCAGCATGCGTACGAGGCTTTAGATTTACCAAAACCATGTAGTGCAAGGGACTGCCTGATTGCACACAAACTGAAACTCTTAAGGTTTGACCTGATATTATATGGTTTTGGTAAATCTAAATGAAAAAATCAACAGAAAATTGTATAGTGTGTATCCAGATTAAATGAATGAACCCATTTTTTATCTGCTGATCTGCCAGCAAATCAAAGGACTTGTATACAGTCACCAATTCATGTTTAAATTAATTAATCTGCACTTTAGGGGTTCCCTTGCAGGTGGCCCAGTAAGGGTTGCCATTTATGAAAATGAGTGCTACAGAACTCCTGTCAGGAGTCTGCAAAGATATAGGCCACATTTACACCTGGGCCCAACACCGATTACATGCAGGAACCCCAGCAGGCATTCCTGATGAGCTTAGTTGCAGGAAGCAGCCCATTCAAAGCAATGAGAGACTGCCAGCTCCCACAGGTGATAGCTCCATGAGCGACTACATGTGAGCAGGCGCAACTAGCAGTCTCCAATTGTTTTCAATGAGGTTGCCTCCAAAACCTAATCGATAATATGGATGTGGCCTTAGTGCAGTGCTAAATGAAAGCACATGTAATAACACCTGTTGTAGTAAAAACTGTGCATTATTGCAGTTTGCTATTGCATTTCTTATTCAGTTTTGTATTTTCATGTTTGTGTGCATGGGCCTCAGACTCAAAAGCAAGTCAACTGCAGAATGCTTTCATTTACGTCTCAGTTGCTTTGACTTTTATGCTGTTGTAGTTTTGCTTTGTATCGCTCAGTTTCACATTGCGCATTCTGAGCTGCTTTTGAGTTGCTTTCTGCTTTTGCATTCACAATGACTTGTTCAGACATAATCACCTGCTGCAGAAATAAACCTGCACACTGCGTTTTTGCAGGACCCCATTCAACTGACATAAATAGCAAAATTTATGGTAGAGCATTTTACTGACATAAAAAACACACACATGGGTTGGACTTGATGGACTTGTGTCTTTTTCCAGCCTCACTAGCTATATGTAACTATGTAAGCATTCAAAATGCAGCATGTGATACCTTCTCCCAATGCATGTTGATCTTCTCCCAACATGTTGGTGCAAATGGTCCAATTGAAAAGAATGTATTTCTGATGCCTAAGCCTTATACCTGCATTATAAAGCATAGTAAAATGCACAACAACACAAGCAGTGATAATATGCCCTGAAGCGTAAATGTCTCACAATGTTCTTTGTCATACTGAATACACCCAAATATAAAATTTGGGACTCTTGCCAGCAGAGGCGGCTCTCCAATTAAGCAAATTAGGCAGTCGCCTAAGGCCTCGCACTCACAGGGGCCTCGCGACCGCCTAATTGAAGAGCCGACTCTGCTGACACAATGCTGCTGCAGGGCTGCACTCCGGTCTGCTGCACGTATTACTGCCTGTGAGCTCCATGGCCAGGCAGTGGGGAGAGAGAAACCAAAGCTGTGCCTGTGTCTTGGGGAGGGGGGGGGACCAGAGCTGTATTGTCTGAGGCAGCACAATGGGCAGGGCCGTCTTTAAGGCAGGGCAGAAGGGGTAGCTGCCCTGGGCCCTGTCATTGTTGTGGGGCCCAAAGCAGCTGCCTCATACTTGCCAACTATCCTGGTTTAAATTCCCTTGTCCCTTGAAGTTTTAGACCTGTGCTGTGCCCCGATATCTAAGTGCTGCTACTAAAGCTGCCCAACTCTGCCCTATTGTTGTGTACAGATGACTCACCTGCAGACCCTATGTTTACATGTAAATAACCGGCATTGATATGTAAATAGCGGCAGCATTAATATGTAAATAGTGGCGGCCAGCTGCACTGATATGTAAACAAAGGTGGCATTCATATGTATATCATGCCCCCCTGAGGTCATATTCACCATCACCTCTACCGGATGCTGCCCACTGGGGAGACAAAGGCATGCTTGAAATTCCCCAGCACATGTCAGCAGATGCGTGAGGGTGTCATTAATAATTGATGCCACTGCTGTGTATCTGCTAAAGGGCAGCACATTTCTGTGGTGTCAGGAAATCGACTTTGTGCTCCCCAGTCCATGGTGTGCAGGCAGCGAGGAGATGATGTGCTGTAACTTCTAGCAACCAATCTGTGGGCAGCAATGATGTGCAGTAACCTCTAGCAACCAGTGAGCAGTATTGATGGACAGTAATCTCTAGCAACCAAACAAGCAGAAAGCATGTGCTGTAACCTCTAGCAACTAAGCAGTGAGCCGTAATGTGTGCTGTAACCTCTAGCAGCCAGTCAGTAAGTGGTAATGATATGCTGTAACCTCTGGCAACCAATCAAAATCCCTGCTGGTCTGATTCAGTAAACCGATTTTGAGTCTATTTGCTATTTATTGTATGTCTCAGCGCAGGTGGAGAGTGAAATTGCATGGGGGGGGGCCAAGAAAATATTTGCCCAGGGTCCAATCAATATTAAAGACGGCCCTGAGAATGGGAGGACACTCATTGCAGTGGCCAGACATGCACATCACCCCCCATCATCACCCCCCACCTAGTGATCCGTGGAACAATCACCGCACACCCGGAGGAGGCATTTTTTGGGGGTCTACTAAGCAGTAGTGAGGAGGGGGAAGAAGAGGGTCCCACCAGGGAGGAAGCATCGCTGGGCTGGGTGGAGCCGATGGCAGCGGGAGGTAAGAGAGAAGAGGTGTGCGGGTCGCCCCTCTCTGGGGCTGTCGCCCCTCTCCTCCACCACAGCCACCTCTGTACCCTCCTCCACCACAGCCACCTCTGTACCCCCCTCCTCCACCACAGCCACCTCTGTACCCCCCCTCCACAGCCACCTCTGTACCCCCCTCCACAGCCACCTCTGTACCCCCCTCCTCCACAGCCACCTCTGTACCCCCCCTCCACAGCCACCTCTGTACCCCAGTCCTCCACAGCCACCTCTGTACCTGCCTCCTCCACCACAGCCACGGTGGCCCAGGCACTCTGCATCCTGCACTGGCACTGCCTACTGATTGGCTTTTCTGCTGCTATCTCCCTCACTGACACCAGCACTGAGATAGAGAGAACTGACACCAGCACTGAGATAGAGAGCACTGACACCAGCACCGAGATAGAGAGAACTGACACCAGCACCGAGATAGAGAGAACTGACACCAGCACTGAGATAGAGAGAACTGACACCAGCACCAAGATAGAGAGTACTGACACCAGCACCGAGATAGAGAGCACTGACACCAGAACCGAGATAGAGAGCATTGACACCAGCACCGAGATAGAGAGCACTGACACCAGCACTAAATAGAGAGCACTGACACAGCACTTTAGAGTTCTTAATATATGCAATTTATACAGTTAATTTTCTTATCACTTGAATTATTTTTCCCATTATGGGCGTAAGTGGGGCTTCATGTCCAAGTTTCGCCTGAGGCCTTACAGAGTCTAGAGTTGCCTCTGCTTGCCAGAAACCTGAGGTAGTAGCTAGGATGTCGCAATCACATGAGCTATGGTGGTTAGAAATGAAACTAGGAATAAATGCATTTCAGATAAAATGAAACTTCTTCTGAATAACAGGAAATAACTACTGATACTTGTTATTCAGGTTTAGGCACAATTTTAAGGATCAAAGTACAGCCTCAAGGAATGTATACATCTCAACAGATATGAGAGTTGAAATTATCTCTTTACTCACTACTTCACTCTAAATATTGACTGTGAATATCTGCTAACACATTTTGCTTTTACGAAAAAGCTGTGTGTGTGCCAAATCATTTGCCTCATCCAACATTAGAATGTAGGTGGGATCCCTGCCTTTCCAAGCTATCACTGCTCTGCTAGGGGGCCCACCCCGAAAACAGGACTATCCATGAGAGAAGCTATTCAATCCATAACAGCCCCACAGCATATGCAGGCCTACAGTGTTTGCTAAACATGTGTACAGATGGTGGGCTAGAGACCCCCAATGCACCATGCTCCTGGTCCACATAAGCACCATGGGAATGTAGGCAGCACATATACTATTAAAACAGACATTACTCAATAAATCAAACAACAGCAAAATTGGTAATAAAATTTGGCTGCGGCACCTTTATTGGTATTTAAAATAATTCAACTCTATTAATTTATAAATAATAAATAATTCCATATACTTCAAATATATATAAAAACTTAAATATATATATAAATACCACTCAGTTATAGAACTCAAGTGAAAATATCTCATCAAAAGTCCCCCCTTGCATCAAGGGTGACAAACCACATACAGGTGCTGCGACGAGGGTGGGTGGGAGGGGAGCTCGCCAGACCGATCCTGAATCAACTGTGCCCGGGAACCTTAAGGGGACCTCTATATAGCCCCCTACACATGTTTCCCATCTGAACTACATGTGAGGCGCGTGCTACTCACATGTTTCCCGCCTAGCCTACATGTGAACATGACTCCACGTCATTTAAAGGTACAGTAACCCCAAATTTTTATTTTTTTTTTTAAAACTCCTGGCTGCCACAATCCCATGTCATGGGTACTTAAACTGTACCCACTCTTCATGGGAATGTAGGCAGCACATATACTATTAAAACAGACATTACTCAATAAATCAAACAACAGCAAAATTGGTAATAAAATTTGGCCGCGGCACCTTTATTGGTATTTAAATTAATTCAACTCTATTAATTTATAAATAATAAATAATTCCATATACTTCAAATATATATAAAAACGTAAATATATATATGTAAATACCACTCAGTTATAGAACTCGAGTGAAAATATCACGAAAAGATTTAATCAAAAGTCCCCATCTGCCGATTTTGTTAAAAACAAAAACGGCCTACCCCAATACCGCGGCCAACTCAATGCTGTTTTGAATACCCACATTAAATATATCCAACCCGATATCAGGCAGGTGAAAACCATCTTGCCTATAGAGGCCCATAAAGCCACCCTCCAATTCAGTATGGCGATACGAAAAACTATGTAATGAGGGCATAAACTTGGAAATAGAATGATTAACCCGGCTTCGAATCTTCTCCAGAGGTTTTCCCTCTCGTGAAGACAACCAAATGAGGCGTGGCACTATTTCAGAAAAAATTACCCGACAACCCGGAAAAGACAAATGAATCCTATGCAAATCTCGTTTTATCATAAAAACCAAATCCAGCGTTTTTACCTTACCGATGTCATTGCCACCTAAATGAATTATTAGAATAGATGGAGGAGGACAAAGTTGCATTAGATTAAAAATGTGAAGAAAAAGATTAGTCCATTGAAGCCCCCTGATGCCCTTCCAAAGGATTTGAAAAGAATCAGCAGGAAAAGAAAGATTAGAAGTATAGCAACGATGGCATGCCCGTTTGTGAGCCCAATGCACAAAGGAATGTCCAATAATCCATATATAACATTTGGAACCTAAGAAAATCAAAGAGATAAATTAGGTCGTACATAAACAAAATCTACTAGATTCCCACCTTCCCAGTCTCATAATAGTGGCATCATCCAAGCCCAATCTAGCAGCTTCAGTGGCAGCCCCGATTCTAAATGAATGAGTAGAGAATTTAAAATGAGACAAACCTAAATGAATTAAACACTTTTTAAAAATGGATGAAAACTGGAATTTTGTTAGTGGGGAACCATCCAAATGAACCAAAAAATTACCAAAACCCTCGGGCCTGACAGATAAATATCTCTGCGAAATTTGATAGGGTCAGATAATAGAATCTCCACAAGAGTTTAATGTGAGCCAATGACCCTTACCTGTCTGATCCGTTTTTGATCTATGAATGAAAATATGTACCTTTTCTTGAGAAATGAAAACCTCGTCATATCTCAAACCAGTGGTACCCAACCTATTATTCGGGACCAATTTGGAGATACGCAGAACCGCAAAGAAAATGATAATGAAGGCTGACTGAAATAACAAAGCTTCAAATTCCGAATGGCATATAATATACATAGACAAACATATCTTTTTTAAAATATCAAAAGATATCGGTCTACGTGCATCCGGGGTACAAAATAACCTTTTATAACCCTTGAGGGCTTGCCTCACTGAGAAATAACTGTTGCAAGCAGGTAAATTATATAACTTCAGGAAAAAGAAACCCCAGCTAAAATCTTATTGATGTGGTTAAACGACCATTCCATTTGAAAAAGTGAGCAAAGAAATGCTAACATGGTCTGTTCAGTTGGGGCATAACTACAAAAACCCAAGTCAAAATTAAATAACTGCCACTTCTGCCATGCGACCGAGTAATCGATCCATGTTTTTGGTGCAACTGAACTTTTAATGGCTGAAAAAACTGGATTCATATCAAGTTCCTATAGATGACTCGGGCAGACATGGCCTACCGGGTCCTGAAACGTTCGATCTGAAATCGAGATAATGCATCAGCTATCACATTCAACTTAAAAGTAGAGATTATAGCGCTCAACCTTATGAGTATAGAATTAACCTTCCTCACTAAAGGGGACTTATATATTGAACATAAGAAATATAGATGTATGTAAATATAGTAACCAGGGGAAATCACTCCTTCCAATTAAGATATGAGTATTCCAACTCGCGATATTAGAGATGAAAATTCAACTTACACTATCGACTACGTAATAGAGCTAAAGTCTAGCTTGCAAAGTCCTGGGCCATCCGGTACAGACGGGCTCAGTAGATATCCTTGAACTATACTTAGGTCAAAAAAGTCGGTAATTTTCAAGTCAACGTGGTTTTTGTACCTAGCTAATGAGCCAGCGTACCGTCTTCACCGTCAATAAATTAAAACTGAACCCAAAAACATCAATACGGGGTTGACTTGTCTGGTACAATCGTAAAGAAACGAGTGAAAAAGTTTACCTTACCA
>BLSH010251187.1:218046-235434 GCA_018402905.1 Glandirana rugosa
CATTTATTTGTAGGGCACTTGCCCTAGTTTGAAGATGATTTTAGAACAGTTATATGGCTTCTACCGTTAATTAATACTTTTCAGACACAGTTTGAAGATGATCCACATTCACCTCCATTTTTGCTTTTTTATGTTTTTATTTTTTTAAAAATATTTAAAGTTATTTCCCTGTCCCCATTTTTTGTAGGGCACTTGCCCTACCCTTACCCCCATTTTACTTCCTTTTGCAGCCCTCTAGGGCTTTCCAGGACTTTGTTACAGCCATTTTTGTGCCTAAAAGTTCGGGTCCCCATTGATTTCAATGGGGTTCGTTGTCCGTGCAATCGTTCGGGTTCCGTCCGGACCCGGACCCGGACTTTGTCCCGAAGTTCGGACGGACCAGCAGAACCCGAACTTCCAGAGGTTCGCTCAACTCTAGTGAACATCTTACATCCATCCCCAAGTTGCAAAAATACGGGGGTTTGGTCACACTGAATGGCCATGAAGTGCTTAAGCCCACTGACTGCTGCAAAGTACCCCGTTTTACCAGTGGGTTCCTACACTAACCTGTCATGGGTGCGCTGTAATATCTATTTTTTTGTCTGTTGGTCTTTACAAGCAGCACCATGCGTTTGGTAGGGTGTTCCCCCCAAATATCTATTTTTTTGTATGCTGTGGTCCTGACCAGACCTTTTTGGGTTGGTGAACACCATCCTCCTTAATTACCCCCAATCAGTGTCCATCTGATCTATGGGATGTGTCCTCTGGTCTCCCATGAAGAGAGGCGTTGGCTTCCATGGTTTAAGAGATAGGAGCATTCACTCTAAGGTTATTGTAGGAACCCACTGGTAAAACGGGGTACTTTGCAGCAGTCAGTGGGCTTAAGCACTTCATGGCCATTCAGTGTGACCAAACCCCCGTATTTTTGCAATTTTTGCTATATACGTTTAGATGCTTTTAAACAGCCTGGCGGGAGTATGTATCATGTGTGCGCTGTAATATGTATTTTTTTGATTTGAGATACCAGGTGGCACTCATCCGCTCATCATGTCCAGCCTAACACAGTGGGCGGACTTGTCCAAGAGGGAGAGAGGAGCCTCCCATAACTGTCTGCAATGAAGATGCTTGCATGCCTGCCGTAGACTACCCGGCAGGATATGACATCACACCAAGGCGACGAAGTCCAGACTAAAGCCGAACATCCGGCTTAGATCAAGGTAAAGCTAAAAGGGAACTTAGCCGACAGGGCTAAAGAATAACACAGTGCCCTCAAGAGGTAGCACCAAAAAACAACACCAGCCACTGCATGGAGAGAGAGCAAAGCTCACAAAAAAAAAAAAAAACAACATCTCACCTGTCAGGGTCATATGCCATTCCAGGGATTTACATGCCTTCGTATAGGTGAGTCAGTGGTATTTACAAAGGTATACATTGTACAGAAAATATATATACACAGATTAACATAATATGTAATACACAGATACAAAACTGTTTCAACTCGTCTAACGCTTTTGGCAAAGATCATAGTCGGCAAGCACAGAGGATAAAACTCACTAAAAGGAGAGAAAGACAAAAAGAGGACTTACGAATAGACAGATATGTTGGATGTGGTGAGGAGATAAGCTTTATAGCCCTGGGTAGAATAAAATCAATTCACTTCTGGGCCCCCTGATGAGAAACCTTCCAAGAAGGGTTTATAGGAAATGGCCTCATTCAGGCCCGGATACACTGTGGCCTGCAGGCGAAAAATCCATCTTTGTTCCTTCTGTAATAAAATTTTGTTGAAGTCCCCCCCTCTATCTCCCATATGGACTCTATCGAGGGTCAGGAAGGACACTTTAGGAAGAATACTCTTATGCTGTTTAATTACATGCCTACCAAGTGGCAGTTCCTGGATACCTTTTTTCATTGTTACAATATGTCGGAATGCATGTGTGCGGAAGTCGTTAATAGTCTTACCGACATAAAATGCTGAGCACTCACAGAGGAGGAGATACACTACCCCTCTTGTGGTGCAGTTGGCGAAGTGCTTAGGTCTATAGGGTTCATCTTTGGTAGAACAGTCGAGTGGGTATTAATGAAGTGGCAGAAATTGCAGCCGCCGCATTTAATTGTTCCTGGTCTTAGACACGGGTCCTTTTTGCCCCCAATTTTGAACTCACTACAAGTGAGAATGTCTTTTAGGGATCTTGCTCTCCTATATGTGAAAGCAGGATTCTCCGAGATCGAGGGGCCTATAATCGAGTCTGTACGCAACAGATACCAATATTTTTGAATGATTCTATTGATTTTACTATGTTGTTTGGAATATCTATTGATGATGCGGGGCATATCTGAGTCTTGATTTTTTTGTTTGGGGATATAGAGTAGATCATGTCTATTCTTCGAAAGAGCCTTTTTGTAGGCCTTCTTGAGACAGGAGTTGGAGTACCCCCGTGCTCTTAGTCTCTCTCTAAGAAGATCAGCCTCTCCTTTGAAGGTTAAATTGTCAGAACAATTCCTGCGTAGCCGTAAATACTGGCTATAAGTAATTGAACGGAGCAAGGGTTTTGGATGGAAGCTCCCTGCGTGTAACAGGGAGTTGCCAGCGGTGGGTTTTCTATAGAGGCTGTTGGTAAGAAGACCATCTTCACCCTTTTGGACACTAACATCCAAAAAGGTGATCTTTTTAGAATCATGGCACATAGTGAATCTGAGATTGAAAGTATTGTCATTAAGGGCATGTAGGAAGGGGTTTAGATCACCCACAGGTCCATCCCACACAACAAAAATGTCATCAATATATCTGCACCAAAGGACCACATGGCCCATAAAGGAAGCCATGGCGGTCGATTGGTGCAGATATAGCTCCCACTCCCCCAGGTACAAATTGGCGTAGGACGGGGCACAGCAGGTCCCCATCGCTATGCCCTGCACCTGAAGGTAATGGGACCCATTGAACATGAAAAAATTGTGATTCAGTACAAAATCCAAGGCTTCCAACAGGAAGTTAACCTGTTTGCGTTCAAAACGGCTGTTCTGCAACATCACCCGTCTAATGCTGGCCAGACCCTTGTCGTGTGGGATGGTACTGTAAAGGGCCTCTACGTCAATAGTGACCATAACCGACGCCGGGGGAACGATAAGTCCATCGATATTCTGCAAAAAGTGTAGGGTGTCCTGTATGTAACTGGGTAGGTTCACCACAAAAGGATGTAACCACTGGTCAATCCATTTGCTCAAATTCTCGGTGAGTGATCCATTGCCAGAGACAATGGGTCTACCGGTGGGATGATGAAAGTTTTTGTGTAGTTTGGGTAGACAATAAAAAGTTGGAGTACGTGGCCAAGGGGTGCGGATGAATTCCCATTCATCTTTCACAATGATACCTGAAGCGAATGCCGCATCTACCAAAAGGTAGAATTTCTTGTGAAAAAGGTCAATTCTTGTAGCAGGTATTTGGCAATACCAATCTGGATTATCCAGAATGGACCGGCACATTTCTATATAATATTTACTGTTTAAGATGACCACATTCCCTCCCTTGTCCGATGGTTCTGACAATGGCGGAATTGTCAGACAGAGATTTGAGGGCCATTCGTTCCTCCTGTGATACATTGTCATAGAGGGCAGGCTCAATTTTGAGTCTTTGAATTTCGTTACAGGTGTTTTTGATAAACGCCAGAATATTCGCATTTAAATTGAGTGCTGGAAATTTGTCAGATTTCTTTTTTAGGGACATTGTGATTTCAAATGGGGCATCAGTCCGATCAATTCGCTCTAAAAGTTTATCCAACTCAGCCCGGTCCACTAGTGCGGACGGGTAGTTTTCGTCCATTAATGCGAGCATCGCATCACTGGTCTCCAACTCTTGTGTAGCAAGAGTGGAGTCTTTCTTCCTATTCTTGGAGTATAACTGCTTCAACAATAATTTCCTCGCAAACAGTTGGAGGACCTTGATGACCTCAAACTTATCCATGTTTGCGTCAGGGCAAAAACTCAAACCCCGACTCAAAACTCTCATTTCCGTGACAGAAAGTGGAGTGTTAGAAAGATTTACAACAGTGAGACTATCAGTGAACTGGTCAGATTTCCTCACGAGAACATCGTGAGGTGTTTGAGTGTCACCCCTAAAAAATCATTGTCATCATCTGACATAGAGGTGACGTGATTGTTACTTAAAGGTGTACATATGGAATCTTTGACAGAAATAGTGGGGTACAGAACATGCTGGTGAACAAGATCAGAAGAAGAAGGATTAAGACCATCACCAAACGAGTTACCTGACACCGTGAGTGAAGCTTCCTGTCGTTGTGTGGGGTGGGGATGTGTGATGCGTTTTTTGAGTTCTCTCTCTTGGGAGTCTTCACTACGGGATTCCCTCCTAGCCTTACGAGTTTGCTTGAATTTCTTAACAGAACCCTTGGAGGAGACAGACACAGATGAGGCAGAGGAAATATCTGAATCATAATTACAAACCCCTCGATTTTTCTTTAGATTGGGTTTCATTCTTAAATGAGTTGGTTTCCAATTGTATGCCCTGTTTTCCTTAAACGCAATTTGGTCCCGGTGAAGTTTTTTCTCGTTCTTCACCAGAACCCCCCTATTAAATTTCTCAAGATGGTCATTCAGATCTTTATCAAAAATCGGATAGTTTACATGTTGTTTAAAACCATTCAATTTGGATAAGGTACTTTCAATCTCAGTATCAAGCTCAACAGATCTCTTTTTATATTGTTCAATTAACAACACCATCATATTTACAGCCTGATAGTGTATCCTCCCATCTCTTTTTAAACGGGGCTTCCAGGTTGTCAAGGGTGGGAAAAATTTGTATCCTCAAACCGAAAGGATTGATTTTTTGTTTGAGATACTGTTCGAAAGAGTATATGTGCCAATGATTGAGGGATTTTTTCTCTAATAGTTTTCTTAAATGGAGAAATGTGGAGGACATTTCAGTGTCCCTTTGCTCCCGTTGAGAAAATTCTCTGAAGTAACCAGACATTAATTATTATTACAGATTATTGTCAAAAAATCGGCAGAAAATTATAACTGATACATCAAAAAAGTATATAGAAAAGCCAACAAGGAAAAAATAGTATGGGGGGATGGGTATCTGCTACCCTAAATGTGACAAAAGAGGGGAATTCCTTGGGCGGATTATCAAAGTAACCCTAATGAAAGTTAGGCTGACCCCTAACTTAGGGTCTTGCTCTACCCCCTATGTGGGGCAGACCAGTGGTCTTTTAACCATTTCACCATTTTGTCGTTACATTTGTCACTTGCTATCGTCTTATCATGGAAACACACTCTTCCTGTTCCCTTGTGCACTTATGTCTTATGTTGCTTTGATTATTTGCGTTGTCTTACCATTTTTAATGTGTACAAATAAACTTTGATTGTTTTTATAATTTGTTCTCCTCTTGATGAGTTGGTTGTCCCAATTTAAAGTCCCATTTAGGGGGTTCTTGCTCTGTTTTCCATACACTAACTTTCGTGGCCACCCCATGAGGTCATAAAGGGGGAGGGATACTAGGTGGGAAGACAATGTTGTCTCTTTTTTATGGGGATGGGTGTAAGGTGTTCACATTTTATATTCTGATACTGCAATACAGTGATGTTCTTTAAATTGATAAATACATTTGACTTTTTATATACTAATCTGATTTATGCCACCCAGTCTCTGTAGGCAGGGCAGCCATCAGAAGTTTTGGGGCCCCTTACACAGCTTTAGACCTGGGCCTCCCCTCCCCCCGTCTGACCACCAACATTCCCCAGGACCTGCCCACTGGCTATCCCACCACATCCGCCCACTGGCCCACCCACCACATCCGCCCACTGGCCAGGGGTGTACACATGTCGCAGTGGGAATTATACACCCTGTCACATTTACCAGGTGTAGCCAGCCAAGCATGACCCATTGAAGTGAAGTTAAGTGTGCAATGCATGCTAGTATGGGATCCAAGGGGTTAAAGAAACAATGCACAGGCAGCTCAGCCTCACCCGATGCTTGCAATAAGACCACATGCTGAACCATAGGTTCTGGAGGTCCCAAACTTAGACCAGTTATGGTTCAGGGGGCCCTCTCCATCTGACCAAAGTTTGGTATTTTTATCACCTATGGTTCGGAGTACAGTGTCCCCAAACTGGGTGCCCCCCTCCCATAGACTCCAATGTTAAAGACTGCTAAAGTCTTTGTTGTAAGGGCCCCTTGAGTCACTGGGGCCCCTTACAACAGTACTGCCTGTACCCCCCTGATGGTGGCCCTGTCTGTAGGTAACTGCTTTTTTGAGGGTGGATACTATTTGTCCACCCACGCAATACTTTTTGTGGCAGTTTTGGGTTACAAGAGACTACACACACTTTGTGGGAGTTGGGCACCAGTAAAAAAACACTTCCGTTATTTACTTAATTCTACTTTTTGGACTGTACCCCTGAGTTTTAATGGAATAAAGTTGTATCTGTACCTCTTAGCAGTGGTGTGGCACTTCAGTTTCAATTTTCATTACACTATATTATCTGTAGGCAACTGTCCGGCTTGCCAGTGTATCAGATTCACCCAGAAGGGAACATAGGGCCTATAAGAGTTTGTCATCTGAATCATTTTCTGCCTCTGAGTCTGGCTGTATGGGTGTCCCAGCAAGCTGAGCCATTGCTGACCAGCTGAATCTCACCAAGACAAAGATCAGTGATTTAATCAGTCATCCTTACCTGCCAGAGAAGAGGCGGAAGACAGTGAAGAAGAAAGCATTGATTGGTGGTGGCCATCTGAGCCAATGCATTCCCTCTACCTCTATCACTGAGAATTATTTGGTGGACTTACAAGACTAATGCCCCTGAATTTGTGCCTCTGACCCAAGACAAATAAAAACAGGAAGAGTCTTCATTAAATTGGTTTAAAAGGAAGTAGAGATCCCCCAGACAGCCCCAAAATCTGCCGAAGAGCCCCCAGAAGAAGACTTGTTGGCAGGTGCAGTTTGTCCTCCATCTAATAAGTAGTGCTGTGGCACTGTCCAAATGGAGCAGAGGCTTGGAGGAACATTTTTCCTCTGCAAGCTCTGTAGGTGTCTCAGGGGGCGCAGCTATTTTATTGGATGCTGCAATCCCTGGTGACCTTCGGTGGCCATCTTGTGTGGCGGCATCCTTTTAAAATAAGGGTACCTAGCTCATTTTTACACGCTTTATGGGACTGGCTAGGTCATGGACAGTCTAGGGTGAGTGTTAGGGAGAGGTTCTGGTTTGAAAAGGGATAGTGCAGGGATATCACTGGTGCTCAGACTACATTCCAGCTTCCGGAGTAACTTTGGAAGCACCCCTTGTCAGCACAGAAGAACCAGCTTTTCTCTTCACCTAGTCAACCACCCCTCTATCAGAAGCCATCCTCTTCTAAAGCAAGCACAGCCTGGAACACAACCTTACTGCCTATATTGAAAAAAAACTGCTGCATTACTGTTTTCCAAGTAATATGCTGTTACAATACTGTGCCTTATTGAGTGTCTGTCACGCATCTGGTGGTGGAGTCTGTCTTGTGCAGGAAGCAACCACTCTTACAGCCCTGGATCGGGGACCCCTGGTAGAATAGACAGAGAGTTCGGGAGCACATGGGGGGGCACGAGGGCTGTACTGGTCTACTGGTGGTGGTGTGAAGAATCGGGTAGCCGCTCATGCAGGTAGCAGAGTAGTGATACAGGCTGGGGTCAGCAACTGGCTGGCAGGGTGGTACAGAGGGTGCAGGCAGAAGAATCATCAGGAACGGCAGGGTCCACAACAGGCGGGCAGCATGGTACACAAGGATCAGGCAGGAGAGTTGTCGTGGGCAAGCTGGGGGTCGGTGCAGGCAGAGGTCAATCAAGGTCAAGGCAAGCTGGGTCACTGGAACAGGTATCAGGATACAAGTCACTCTGGAACACAAGCCAAACATGTAGAACAGACAGCACCGGCTGCAGGATGCTGTCTGCTTAAATGGGCTGTTTGGCGCCATTGGCACGCACAGGCACGCGCAAACGTGCACAGGCGCAATTTTAAGTTCCTAACATTGCCCCCCCCCCCCCCAAGGAGGAGCCTCCGCATGCCTCGTCGGGTACCAACTTCCTGACGGTTCCTCTTGAAGGTTTGAATTAGTTCTGTTGCATGAATGTTTGCCTCAGGTTCCCAAGAATTCTCTTCGGGGCCGTACCCCTTCCATTTAACCAGATACTGGGTGGAGTAACCTCTTTTCCGAGAATCCAAGATGGCCTCAACCTCACACTCCTCCTCTCAGTTGACCAGAAATGGTTGTGGTGGACCCTTCTTCCATCCCGGGAAGGGGTCTGGGGGGGCCGGCTTTAGCAGGGACATGTGGAAAACTGGGTGGATGCGTAGAGATGGAGGAAGGACCAGTTCATAAGCCACCCTATTGATTTTTTCTTCACCGGGTAGGGGCCGATGAATCTAGGTCCTAATTTCTTTGAGGGACATGCCAACCTCAGATTTCTGGTGGCCAACCAGACGAGGTTACCCGGTTGTACTTCCAGTTCCCCCTGCCTTCTCTTGTCGAAGGCTTCCTTGCTAAGTTCCAAGGTTCTGGTGAGAGTGTCCTGCAGAAGCTGGTTGTTTCAAAGTCTCCTGTACTGCTGGTACCGTGCTTTCCGAGGTTGAGCCGGGCAGGAACATTGGATGGTACCCATAATTTGCCCAGAATGGGGACTGTTTGGTGGCTGAGTGGACTGTGTTGTTAAAAGCGAACTCCACCAGCGGTAGTAAGGAGGCCCAATCATCCTGAGAGAACGAGGAAAAACAGCGAAGGTATTGTTCCAGAGTCTGGTTTGTTCTCTCAGTTTGGCCATTGGTTTGGGGTGATAGGCCGAGGGGAAGGCCAGCTCAATCTCCAGTGATGCGCACAGGGCCTTCCAGAACCTGGAGGTAAACTGGACCCCGCGGTCCAACACAATGCTGAGGGGTAATCCGTGCAGACGAACAATTTCTCGGACAAATATTTCCGCAGTTTCTGCGGCAGTGGGTGTGTCCTTCATGGGCAGGAAATGGGCCATTTTGGTCATGCGGTCTACGACCACGAATATAGTAGTGTATCCTTTGGAAGGAGGCAGTTTCACAATGAAGTCCATGGCTATCCGGGCCCAGGGACGTTCAGGTACAGGAAGTGGGTTTAGGAGGGCCCAAGCTTTAGCCTTGTCAGACTTGTTCTGGGCACAAGTGGAACAGGTGTGGATGTACCTCTTACCATCCTCTTCCGCCAGCGGCCACCAAAAGGAGCGCGAGAGCAGCTCGGCCGTCTTACGGACGCCAAAGTGCCCTGCCAGTTTGTGGTAATGACACAGTCCTAGCACAGCTGGGCGTTGTTCTACAGGAACAAAGATTCAGTTGCCCTGCCACAATAGACCATCTCTGGCCACCAGCCTTGCATCCCAGGGGCCAGTGGAGCCAGCAAGAGATCGTCTTATCTGGGATAGGAGGTCTTCATGGGAGAGAATAAAGTTCCGGGGTGGCAGAATTGTATCAGGAGGGATAGAGTTGCTGGGTTCACTGAAAATTCTGGAGAGGGCATCTGGCTTTATGTTTTTTGACCCCGGCCTGTAGGTTAAATCGAACAGGAATCTGAAGAAAAAGAGTGCCCAACGGGCCTGGCGGGGTTTCAGTCTCTTGGCAGTTCTCAAGTACTCCAGACTTTTGTGATCCATGTAAATCAGAATGGGGTGAGTGGCCCCCTCGAGTAAGTACTGCCATTCTTCAAGGGCCGATTTGATGGTTAGTAGTTCTGTATCCCCCACGTCATAATTTTTCTCAGGTGCTGACAGTTTGTGGAAGAAAAATGCGACGGGATGGAGCAAGGCCTTGGAACCTTGTCTCTGGGAGAGAACGGCCCCTATAGCGGTTTCTGAAGCGTCCACTTCCAGGACATATGGCAGGACTGGGTCTGGGTGCTTCAGGATGGGTGCTGTGGTGAACAATTCCTTCTGGGTCTGAAAAGCCGTTTGGGCCTCGGCAGACCAACGGAAATGGGTGTTCTGCTTCGTTAGCTGGGTGATTGGGGTGATGATGGCAGAGAACCCCTTGATGAATTTCCTATAGAAATTGGCGAAGCCCACGAAACATTGGACCCTTTTTTGTCTGTGGGTGCCAGCCAATATAAAATGGTAGAGACCTTCTGTGGGTCCATATTAATGCCGGTCACGGAGATGACCAGGCCAAGGAACTGAATGCAGGACTGTTCAAAAGCACATTTGTCTGCCATGGCGTAGAGCCCATGCTGCCGAAGGCAGCTCAAGACCTTGATCACATGCCCTCGGTGCTCCTCAAGGGAGGAGGAGAATATCAGTATGTCATCCAGGTAGATGATTATGAATAAGTCCAAATAATCCCGGAACACATTGTTCACGAAGTGCTGGAAGGTTGCGGGAGCATTGCATAGGCCAAAGGGCATGAGAAGGTACTCGTAGTGCCCAAAGCGAGTACAGAAGGCGGTCTTCCACTCATCGCCCTCCCGGATCCGTACAAGGTTATAGGCTCCACGCAGATCGAGCTTAGTGAAGATGGTGGCGGACCCCAGGTAAGGGATAACATTTTTTGACCGTAATCCGGTTAAGTTCCCGGTAATCGATACAGGGGTGCAGAGAATGATCCTTCTTTTCCACAAAGAATATGCCGGCCTCAGCCGGGGACGTAGAGAGCCATGTGAACCCCTTCTCCAAATTGTGGTCTAAGTAGGCCTTGAGGGCCGCCAGTTCAGGTTCAGATAGAGGGTAAATCCTTCCAAAATGGACCTCAGCCCCTGGCAAAAGCTTGATGGGACAGTCATATCGACGGTGAGGTGGTAGTTTTTCAGCCCCCCTTTTACTGAAAACGTCCAGAAAACTGTGGTAGGCTGAGGGAACCGACAGGCGGGTATCAGAGTCTGGATCTGAGTCTAAACAACCCAGGGTAGGGCCTGTTTCTTTGGCCTGTGGAAAGCAGTGCAGACAGCAGTACGCAGATTGAAATTTGATGGTTCCTGTGACCCAATCGATACTGGGGCTGTGATTCCGGAGCCAGGGCAGGCCTAAGATGATGGGGAACAGTGGAGATGCCATAGCATCAAGAAGAAGCAGTTCCTGGTGGCCGTCAGCCATGGTGGCAGGTAAAGGAGTGGTCTCGTGGGTGACCGTGCCGGACTTAGTGGGGGATCCATCTGCCAGACGGATGACGATCTTGTGGGTCTTCAGCAGAAGGGGAATCCGGTGGGCAGCTGCAAACGCTTCATCCACAAAACAGCTGCATGCTCCGGAGTCAATTATGGCCAGAACCTGGATAGTCCCTCCAGGGAGCTGCAAGGAAAGAGAGATCATAAGGTGAGAGACCGAACTCGGCAAGACAGGTAGGTCACTAGTCACTAGTAGCAACTGGTGGGCACTTACCGCGCTTGGCGGGGCAGAACCTCATCACATGTCTGGGTTCTCAACAGTAGAGGCAAAAATTCAGCGAGAACCTCTGTTGTCTCTCTTCGGAAGTGAGCGAGGGGCGTAGGATCCCTATTTGCATAGGCTCAGATGTGTCCGGAGGAGAGGAGGAGGAGGTTGCGGAGGCGAAGGGATTCGGTCTAGGGTAGCTGGGAACCCGAGGTAGCATCCAGGTAGGACATAGGGATCCTAGGACTCTTTCCGCTCGCCGCTTTCTGAGACGTCGATCTGGATCGCCAGGTTGATGAGGGTGTCCAGGGTCGGAGGAACCCCCACACGGGCCAGCTCATCCTTGAGGGATTCTGACAGGCCCAGTCAAAATTGATAGCAGAGTGCGGCGTCATTCCACGCCGTGTCTGCACTCCACCGCCTAAATTCCGCCACATAGTCTTCCACGGTGCGGCGGCCCTGCTGGAGGGCATGGCTGCCTGGTGGGGGTCCTCGTAGAGTTGGGCCATAGCTTGAAAGAACAGGACTATGGTTGACACCTCTGGGGCCCTCTGCTCCCATAGATGGTGCACCCAGGCCTGGGGCTCTTCCTGTAATAGTGAGATGACAAGCCCCACCTTCGTGGCTTCCAGGGAGAAGGTGCAGGGTTCGAGGCCGAAATACAGCTCACAAGCATTACGGAAGGCCCGGAACTTGCGGTGGTCCCCAGAGAACTTATCCGTTAGGGGGACTTTTGGTTCAGAAAGTAGAGACACAATGGTGCAGCCCATGGCCTGGCTACTCCCTGGAGCGGCGAGTGCAGAGAGCTCCTGAACCCGTTCTTCCAGTCGGGTATAGCCCTCCTGCAGGTTCTTGACCGCCTGTGTGAGGCCAGCAAGGAGGACACATAGTTCCTTCATAGCAGAGGGTGCTCCTTGCGCAGACTCTGACATGGCTGTCCGTTACTGTCACACACCTGGTGGTGGAGTCTTTCTTGTGCAGGAAGCAACCACTCTTGCGGCCCTGGTTTGGGAACCCCTGGTAGAATAGACAGAGGGTTCGGGAGCACAGGGGAGCACGAGGGCTGTACTGGTTCACTGGGGGTGGTGTGAAGAATCCGGTAGCCGCTCGTGCAGGTAGCAGAGTAGTGATACAGGCTGGGGTCGGCAACTGGCTGGTAGGGCGGTACAGAGGGTGCAGGCAGAAGAACTGTCAGGTACAGGCAGGGTCGTCAACAGGCAGGCAGCGAGGTAACAAGGATCAGGCAGGAGAGTTGTTGTGGGCAAGCTGGGGGTCGGTGCATGCAGAGGTCAATCAAGGTCAAGGCAAGCCGGGTCACTAGAACAGGTATCA
This sequence comes from Glandirana rugosa, assembly GCA_018402905.1. Taxonomy (NCBI): domain Eukaryota; kingdom Metazoa; phylum Chordata; class Amphibia; order Anura; family Ranidae; genus Glandirana; species Glandirana rugosa. The sequence continues at coordinate 230,718 of BLSH010251187.1, forward strand.
GGATACAAGTCACTCTGGAACACAAGCCAAACGTTGTAGAACAGACAGCACCGGCTGCAGGGTGCTGTCTGCTTAAATGGTCCGTTTGGCGGCATTGGCACGCACGGGCGTGCGTGAACGCGCACAGGCGCAATTTTAAGTGCACAGTGTTCCTAACAGTGTCTTACCACTGCAACACTCTGCCACTTGACTGTTCTGGTGCACTCCCTGAACATCTGATGTGTGTTTACTGGATTCAATTGCCTGCAAGTGCTTTCTGCTACTAACTATTAATCATTTATTTAACTACAAGAAATCATATCACATTTTGGTCTGTGTGTGTGCTGCCCTCCAACTGGGTACCTCAGCCCCTGGCCCCACCTACAAACTTATCAGAGCCAAAAAGTCAATATGCCCTCCTAACAGACTAACATCTGTTAGGGAAATTATAATACCTTGTATGCATTATAATTTGCCTGCGCTAATAAGCGCATTTTTCAGCTCTTTTGCATAATGCATTCCATCGACCTGTGTTGATGCAGACGCACACACACAGACACAGATTGCTTCATCTCACATGGCCGATAGCAGAGATATTGTCCTACTTAGCTTCGGCTGCCGTGTTTATTTATACTGGTCAGACAGGTTTAACAGAAGGAACTGGTGGCATCACAATCAGCCAATCAGCCTCCAAGGCACAGTCACATGACATGAGCTCAAATACAAATACAACCAATCAATGACACACTTGATTACATTCAAACTATACAATAGGAAAGGCATGCATGTATGGGGGAGGGAGCTGACCGGCAGGGAAGCCATGTGCTTCTCCTAACAAAGGCCACACAACCATTACCCCAGACATGCAGTAACCTGCCAGTTACAATGAACCCCTACCACATACAGTTCTTATAAAACTATATTACATAAGGGTTATGCTACTGTTCCATTAAAGGGTAAATTACAACACAAAGGAATATGGCTGTAGATTTCTGTCACATTGATCAGATGCCACAGAAAGCCCACAGATCATTATCCTTACATAAAAGGCAATACTAATTCCATAAGGCAAGTAAATCGCCGCCAAGCAGATCGATCTGTACAGAAGACAGGGGCCCCCTGGTTGACGGTAATACACCCGCGCCACAGAACGTGCATTGCACCTCAAAGATCCAGACCAGTGTTTGCTCCAGGGATAACCGCACAGGGCACCTGCTGGCCGGGATGATCGGGCGGTAGCGTGTAATTATCAATTGATGGAAGATATCCATTGTATTGGCCTTTCCTCAGTATCGGTTAAAGCCATATTCGCTGTACACAGCGAATACCGGTAAACCAACACTGGGAGACACTGTGACAATACATAATACACCCTAAATTTCTACAACACATCCAACTCCCTAGGTCATAATTCAGAAGAGCCTGTGCCCACAGCTTTAAGGTTACTAGAGGTGCTGGAGCTGTCTTTGGGGGACAAAGACCCTGGGCTGCCTCATGACATGCCTTGGTGGGAGACCTCTTTACACTGATATGTTTAATAGAAAATGTGTTAGTTAAGTTAATTTCCAAATAAACTTGTTCAGTTTGCTGTTAAACTATTGTATAATCTTATGTCAAGTTTGATATTGTATTATTTTTTTCTGTACTTACATTGTCTCTTTCAGGACAAAACTTGTGGCGTCCAGATTTGCATTGCTGTGGGACTGCAAAGTTCCCTATGCTGTGAGAGAGAACGTCTAGATCCAGGATGTCTGATGTTTCAGCTAGCATCACTGTGGCTGCATTTAGGACTACTGTCATTGCCCTCGGTGTCTCTGCTCTGAATGCCACAGAACACGGAGGAATCTTTGTGATCAAGTCCAGACTCAGAGTGATAAGAGGCCTTTGGCCACTATCTTTGTTACATTCCTGTTTAAAGGAACCCCCTTTCTGGGACGCCCATGGATTTGCCCTGGGGAGTGTTTTTTATTTCTTTTTTGGGACTGCAAAACTCTCATTAGAGTGCTCCAATGTAGACTTTGGGCCCCAACGCCAGCCACTGACAGACATTTACCACTTGCCAGTGGGAGAGTAATAAGCAGGGACTATGTATTTATAGCCCCTGTGTGTTTCTTCCATAGTAATGACACACCCTTAAGTCAGTGTCTACGAGGTTTAAAATTTTGCCCCTTGAACTGGGTTGTTGGTCAACCATTAGCGTGATGAAAGAGAGACAGAAGGACAGGCTACGGCGCCCCTATAAAAGATACTCATGAAAACACAAAACACAAGTGAAATATTGGTTATGCAGCCCACCTGAATTACAGACAAGAGAAAACCTGCTTGAATTACATAAGTGATAGTTTTAAAGAGGAGGTGTAAGGCGCTCACCTCACAACCAGTGCTGGAATTCTAAAGACACTTTTTTAGAAATTAATAAAAGCTCCTTTATGGAACTTAACAATAATTAAACAATAATATTCCACCACAAAGCCAACATGTGGTGAATGAGCACAAAAAAATGTGAATGTGATACAAATCAAGTGATGAAAACAGTAAATCCATAGTCCACTGCACAAATGAATAATCATAAATAGTCCTACTGCAGTGATTGATAATCATAAATAAAGTCTGTCAAAAAAAGGGGAAAAAATTTGTTGCTACTAAATATCCTTAGAGGTTCCCTATTACATTCCTCTGCTAAAAATCCACACCAAAAACTCCACCCGCTGAGCAGCGGTTCACAAGGAGAGGGAACACTCACTTAGAACACGATATGAGGAGATGAACTTGCGACTTCCACACTTCACCATCAAATCAAGCAGCTCATGTAAAACAATAAGGGTTCACATAGCATAAAGTGAATAATGCCTGAAGGGACTCCTTGGATGTTGCGCCTCTCTATGTGGTCAGGCTGTAAAAAAAGTCTCAGACATGTTGTATCGACATACTCAGGAGGAGTAGCAGAATGTGTTTTGGGGTGTAGTTGCAAGTATGCCTATGCCGCGTGTGAGCAATAACTTGTTAATATGATATTTTTGTAAAAATAAAAATGTAATTTCTTCATTTTCCAAAAAATTGTGGGAAAAAATTGCAACTTCAAAAAACTCGTCATGCCTCTTACTAAATACCTTGGACTGTCTACTTTCCAAAAAGGGGTCATTTGAGGGATATTTGTACTGTCTTGACTTATTAGGGCCTCAAGAAATGTGATAGGTCATCAGTACATCAGGTGTGATCAATCTTCACTGATTGGTACTATAGTTTGTAGACTCTAAAACTTTCACACAGACCAAATAATATACACTAATTTGGCGTTTTTTTACCAAAGAAATGTAGCAGTATAAATTTTGGTCCAAATTTATGAAGAAAAATTACTTATTTGCAAAATTTTATAACAGAATCTATTTTTTTTTTCAAAACTTTCAGTTTTTTTTTTATCTGTAGAGCAAAAAAAATAAATAAACAACAGAATAACAGAACTTCTGGAAAAGCGAATTGATTCAGAACAACAAATATATATTCTCCCAAAATAACAAATCATTCCAAAAAATGAATCATTCTAACGTAACAGTCATTCTAGCATAACGAAACAAAATGCTTTACTTACCTAATGAAACCAAAACGAAACACATTTTTCCGTTATGTACATCTCTACTGTCCAGTGGGTCACCAGTACCAGGAACAGGTTAACCCATACATCAGTGGTTCCTTTGGGGGAAAGCATTACAGCAATATACAGTATGATAAATTGTATATTTAATATTCTCATTTAACCTCTGAAGGAAAGGAGAACTGGAGTATTTTATTATTTTTCTGATATCCAAGTAAATTAACTTAGTCTAAAATATTTTATTAATGTATGTCATCAAAAACCTTGTTTTCATATACTTGCATTTATCTGTGTACATGGGGGCAACCATTTAAATGAGGTACTCTTATCTCACTGCTGACTAAAAAAAATTTTCAGTGTTGAGGCAGTGCTGCTGATTGGTTGTGATATAGGTGTCCGTTTATCAAGGAGCGGTAAAATACCGCTCCTGACTTCTCAGGCATTCTCAGAGGAGATCGCTCTCCTCTGAGCGCCTGTTTATCAAGCTTTGGAGATCGCTTCTCACACTGCGCATTGAAGTGATCTCCAAACGCTGCAAACTCCTGAAAACGGCTCCTGTGACTGAAATCTCGCGTGATATAGCGGGATTACAGTAATGGGAAGTTAAAAATAGTAACCTTAAACATGATGCACCACACATTACACAGCTCATATTAATAAAAAAATAAGTTACATTCTCCCTACCTAATATACATTACCCCAATTAATAAAAAACATGTTTTTTATCAATATTTAAAGATCATACATGTGACTATTAATGTGAATGGTGTATAGTACAGTATGTCATGAAGCTATACACCATTCATCTAAATAAAAATACATTTATAATTAGTAAGAAGTCATTTAGTTAAGTAAACAAATAAAAATGATTATTAATACATTAAAATAAAATATCTTTTATAATTGGGAAACCCCCATATACCTGTAATAGAACAGTCCATAGTTAGAACCAAAAATATATATAATAATTAATCAAAAATATATAAAACATTAGTTTAATAATAGAATTTTAATGCAAGTAGAATAATATCTATCTATCTATATCTATATATCTATATATCTATTTTTTTTTTCAATTACAGTTTTTAATGATTATATTAATATTTACATAAAAATAAATCTACTTACCACATATCGAAGTACTGT
>BLSH010251187.1:235606-256745 GCA_018402905.1 Glandirana rugosa
ATATATATATATATATATATATACAGTATCTCACAAAAGTGAGTACACCCCTCACATTTTTCTAAATATTTTATTATATCTTTTCATGAGACAACACTGAAGAAATGACACTTTGCTACAATGTAAAGTAGTGAGTGTACAGCTTGTATAACAGTGTAAGTTTGTTGTCTCCTCAAAATAACTCAACACACAGCCATTAATGTCTAAACTGCTGGCAACAAAAGTGAGTACAACCCTAGGTGAAAATGTCCAATTTGGGCCTAATTAGCCATTTTTCCTCACCCGTGTCATGTGGCTCGTTAGTGTTACAAGGTCTCAGGTGTGAATGGGGAGCACGTGTGTTTAATTTGGTGTTATCGCTCTCACTCTCTCATACTGGTCACTGGAAGTTCAACATGGCACCTCATGGCAAAGAATTCTCTAAGAATCTGAAAAAAAAATTGTTGCTCTACATAAAGATGGCCTAGGCTATAAGAAGATTGCCAAGACCCTGAAACTGAGCTGCAGCACGGTGGCCAAGACCATACAGCAGTTTAACAGGACAGGTTCCACTCAGAACAGTCCCCGCCATGGTCGACCAAAGAAGTTGAGTGCACATGCTCAGCATCATATCCAGAGGTTGTCTTTGGGAAATAGACATATGAGTGCTGCCAGCATTGCTGCAGAGGTTGAAGGGGTGGGGGGGTCAGCCTGTCAGGGCTCAGACCATACGCTGCACACTTCATCAAATTGGTCTGCATGGGTGTCATCCCAGAAGGAAGCCTCTTCTAAAGCTGATGCACAAGAAAGCCCGCAGTTTACTGAAGACAAGCAGACTAAGGACATGGGATACTGGAATCATGTCCTGTGGTCTGATGAGACCAAGATAAACTCAGATGGTGTCAAGTGTGTGTGGTAGCAACCAGGTGAGGAGTACAAAGATAAGAGTGTCTTGCCTACAGTCAAGCATGGTGGTGGGAGCGTCATGGTATAGGGCTGCATGAGTGCTGCCGGCACTGGAGAGCTACAGTTCATTGAGGGAACCATGAATGCCAACATGTACTGTGACATGCTGAAGCAGAGCATAATCCCCTCCCTTCGGAGAATGGGCCGCAGGGCAGTATTCCAACATGATAACGACCCCAAACACACCTCCAAGATGACCACTGCCTTGCTAAAGAAGCTGAGGGTAAAGGTGATGGACTGGCCAAGCATGTCTCCAGGTCTAAACCCTATTGAGCATCTACTAGGGCATCTTCAAATGGAAGGTAGAGGAGCACAAGGTATCTAACATTCACCAGCTCCATGATGTTGTCATGAAGGAGTGAAAGAGCACTCCAGTGGCAACCTATGAAGCTCTGGTGAACTCCATGCTCAAGAGGGTTAAGGCAGTGCTGGAAAATAATAGTGGCCACTGTCACGTACCTGGTGGTAGAGTCTGGCTTATGCGGGGGCGGTGCAGTGCAGCGGGATCAGGCAAACGGGTGGTCGGGTGCAGGCAGGGTCGGTAACGGGCTGACGGCAGGAGTACAGAGGGAGTAGGCAAGCGGGTGGTCGTAAACAAGCCGGGGTCAGGTGCAGGCAGATATCAACAAGTCCAGAGGGGTAGCCGAGGTCACAGGAACAGGAAGTCACTCAAAAGTAGTCACTGGGGGGTCACAGGTGCAGGGAACACTGTAGAACGGACAGCTCTCTTGGTCGGGTTGTTTCTCCAAAAAGTCCTGATAAGTTCCTGGGCATGAAAGTTGCTCTCCGACTCCCATGAATTCTCCTCAGGACCATATCCTCTCCATTTTACAAGGAACTGAATGCCTCCCATTCTTCTCCTGCAGTCGAGGATGGCTTCTATCTCAAACTTCTTCTCTCCATCTATCACCACCGGTTCTGGTGGGGCTGTCTTTCGTCCTGGCAACAGGTCCCTGGCCACTGGCTTGAGGAGGTGCACGTGAAACACTGGGTGAATTTTGAGTGCAGGTGGTAAATCGAGCTCATAGGCCACCTTATTGATTCTCTTCCGTATTGGGAAAGGCCCTATGAACTTCGGTCCCAGTTTCTTAGATGGACAGGATAGTCTCAGGTTGGTGGTTGCCAGCCAGACCCGATTACTGGGTTGGAGGTCAAGCTCCCCTTGTCTTTTCTTATCAAAAGTCTCCTTGTTGTGTTCCTGAAACTGGGTAAGGGTCTCCTGCAGCATTTTATTGTTCCTCTCCAGAAACTTGGTGATCTCAAGTGTGGCCAGGATTGTAGTTTCCAACAGAAGGTCAGGCAGGAACGTGGGATGGTAGCAGAGATTCGCCCAAAACGGAGACTGCTTAGTGGCGGAATGGACAGAATTGTTGTAGGCGAACTCGGCTAGTGGCAACAAGGAGACCCAATCGTCTTGAGAATAGGAGGAGTAGCAGCGGAGATATTGCTCCAGGGTCTGGTTGGTCCGCTCTGTTTGACCATTGGACTGCGGGTGATAGGCTGAAGAGAAGGCCAATTTGATCCCCAGGATAGAGGACAAGGACCTCCAGACTCGGAATGTGAACTGCACCCCTCTATCTGACACAATGCCTTTCGGGATGCCATGGAGACGGACAACTTCCCGGATGAATACTTTGGCCGTTTCGGTGGCCGAGGGAGTGCCCCTCATCGGGATAAAGTGCGCCATCTTCGTGATCGACCACCACGAAGATTGTTGTGTAGCCTGCGGACAGGGGCAGTTCCACAATAAAATACATAGAGATTTGCGCCCACTGACGCTCAGGAATAGGTAACGGGTTTAGTAGACCCCAAGCCTTAGCTCTCTCCTTCTTGTTCTTGGCGCAAATGGGGCAGGCACTTACATAATTTCCCCCTCCCGAATGCGGATCAAGTTGTACGCTCCCTGGAGATCCAACTTGGTGAACACGGCTGCAGAGCCAAGGCGCCGGAAGAGTTCCGGGACCATGGGTAAGGGATATCGGTTCTTGACCATGATCTTATTGAGCTCCCGATAGTCAATGCATGGCCGGGGGGAGTGGTCCTTCTTCTCCACAAAGAAGATCCCGGCTCCTGCAGGAGATGTGGAAGGCCGAATGAACCCCTTCTGCAGGTTCTCCTCCAGGTAAGCCTTGAGGGCCACTAGCTCCACTTCAGAAAGGGGGAAAATCCTGCCAAACGGGACCTCGGCTCCAGGTAGCAGGTCTATCAGGCAATCATATGGTCTGTGCGGTGGTAACAAATCCGCCCCCTTCTTGCTAAAGATGTCCAAGAAGTCTTGGTACGCTTCAGGGATGGCCAGGCGTGTCTCCTGGTCTGCATCAGGGTTGATAGCAAGCACCGCCGGTGATGCTCTCTGGGGGGACTGGAAACAATTAGTTAGGCAGTAAGGGGACCGGAACCGAACTTCCCACGAGTTCCAGTCGATGAGAGGACTGTGGGCTTGGAGCCATGAGAGGCCAAGGATCACTGGAAATAACGGGGAGGAGATGGCATCCAAGATCAGGAATTCCGAGTGGCCTTCGGCCGTCCGAGCTGGTAAGGGGCAAGTCTCTTGGATTACTGTGCCCGACTTGATGCTTGACCCATTGGCCAAGCGGATAGACAGCGGCCGTTCCTTGGGCCTGAGTGGGATCCTGTGCTGAGCAACAAAGGACAGGTCAATAAAACAGCTGCACGCTCCCGAATCCAGGATGGCCGGAATTGGATGTTCTTGTCAGGGAGCTGCAGGACGATGAGAAGGATCAGGTGAGGCTGGGAACTTGGCAGGGATAGCACCTCTCTAGGGACTGGGGTAGGACCCTTACCCCTTTTGGCGGGGCAGCTCCTCACTACGTGCCCAAAGCCGCCACAGTAAAGACACAAGCTGTGATGCATCCGCCTCCTACTTTCCTCTGAGGACAGGGATGGGCGGAGGGCCCCAGTCTGCATAGGCCCAGGACGGTCTAGTGGAGAGGAGGAGGCAGCGATTGGGTTTGGACCTGGATGAGTAGGCTCTTGAGAAGGCATCCAGGTAGGGCGCTGAGGACCAGTTGCCCTCTCTGCTCTGGGCTCCCGCAGGCGCCGGTCAATTTGAATGGCCAGCATAATTAGCACTTCGATTGTATAGGGTACCCCGTCACGTGCCAGCTCATCCTTAAGCGACTCGGAGAGCCCCAGCCGGAACTGGTGGCGGAGAGCTGCGTCGTCCCAGGCTGTGTCGGCGCTCCAGCACCTGAACTCAGATGCATAGTCTTTGGCAGGACGACAGCTCTGCTGGAGGGCGTAGAGTGCGGCTTCCGCGGTGGCTTTCTGATGTGGGTCCTCATATAGTTGGGCCATTGCTTGAAAGAAACAGTCCAAGGTGGTGGTCTCGGGAGCCTTTTGCTCCAATAGGCGGTGAGCCCAGGCCTGCGGGTCATCCTGAAGAAGCGAGATCACCAGGCCCACCTTAGTGGCTTTCATAGAAAACGTGCGGGGCTGGAGAGCGAAGTACAGTTCGCAGGAATTGCGAAAAGCCCTAAACTTCCTGCGGTCCCCCGCAAAGCGCTCAGGCATAGGCACCTCAGGCTTAGTGGGCGGCTTCACTATGGTGCAGAAAGGTGTGCGACCCCTGCTGGCGGGGTTAGGAGTGGCCAAGTCCTGAACTTGATTTTCCAAGCGTGTATACCCTTCCTGCAGGCTTTTCACTGCTCGGGTTAATCCAGCGAGGTGCACACATAGCTCCTCCGTAGGAGAGGGCACCGGCGCAGACTCTCGCATGGCTGTCCGTTTCTGTCACGTACCTGGTGGTAGAGTCTGGCTTATGTGGGGGCAACCTCTCTTGCGGCCCTGGTTCGAGAACCCCTGGTAGTGTAGACAGGGAGCTCTGGAGCTCAGGGGGGCACGAGGGCTGGACAATCTTCAGGTGGTAAGTAGAAGTCCACGGAAGCTCGTGCAAGACGGGAGAGTAGTGGTTCAGTTGGCAACTGGCAGGCGGTGCAGTACATCGGGATCAGGCAATCGGGTGGTCGGGTACAGGCAGGGTCGGTAATGGGCTGACAGCAGAAGTACAGAGGGAGCAGGCAAGCGGGTGGTCGTAAACAAGCCGGGGTCAGGTGCAGGCAGATATCAACAATTCCAGAGGGGTAGTCGGGGTCACAGGAACAGGAAGTCATTCAAAAGTAGTCACCGGGGGGTCACAGGTGCAGGGAACGCTGTAGAACGGACAGCACCGGCTGCTGGGTCCTGCTGGTTTAAATAGAGCTATTTGGCGCCGTTTCCGGCGCGTGCGCGCGCACGGGACCGCGCACCACCACGGAAACGCCAAGAAAATGCTGTCCTTTCCTGACAGCCACACAAAATATTGACACTTTGGCGCCAATTTGGACATTTTCACTCAGGGGTGTACTCACTTTTGTTGCCAGTGGTTTAGACATTAATGCCTGTGTGTTCAGTTATCTTGAAGGGACAGCAAATTTACACTGTTATACAAGCTGTACACTCACTACTTTACATTGTAGCAAAGTGTCATTTCTTCAGTGTTGTCACATGAAAAGATATAATAAAATATTTTCAAAAATGCGAGGGGTGTACTCACTTTTGTGAGATACTGTACATATATATTATATATATATATATTATATATATTATATGTATATAAAGTGGAGTCGGTTCCTGGAGTAGCACAAGGGAGTGGGAGAGCAGCAGAGAGGCTACACTAAAGACTCTTTAAAGGATCCACCGTTATCAGTGAGTGACAGACCCTGGGAGCTGGATAAGAAGGCTTGAGCAGGCTGGGAGAAGTATCTCACAAAAGTAAGTACACCCCTCACATTTTTCTAAATATTTAATGCTATCTTTTCATGTGACAACACTGAAGAAATGACACTTTGCTACAATGTAAAGTAGTGAGTGTACAGCTTGTATGTAGCCATGTGGGAGCCGTGATCACTCCCCTCCCCCTGCCAGCCCAGCCCCCATACAGTTAGAACACACTGAGGGAACACAGTTAACCCTTAGAGTGCCCCCTCCAGGTTAACGCTTTCACTGCCAATGGCATTTACACAGTAATCAATGCATTTTCATAGCACTGATCGCTGTATAAATGCCAATGGTCCCAAAAAGTGTCAAAATGGTCCGACATGTCTGCCGCAATACTGCAGTATTGCTAAAAATCGCAGATCGCCACCATTACTAGTAAAAATAAATAAATAAAAACCCCAGAAATGAATTCTCATCATCCGCAAATGCGGCAACTTTTGCGCAAACCAATCAATAAACGCCGATTGTGATTTTTTTATCATCATCGTTTGTCGGACCATTTTGACACTTTTTTGGGACCATTGGCATTTATACAGCCATTGGCAGTGAAGGGGTTAACCTGGGGGCGCTCTAAGGGTTAACTGTGTTCCCTGGGCGTGTTCTGTATTAGTGTATATATATAGTGTATATATATAGAGGAAGGCTGTGATCACAGGCCTTCCCCCTCTCACAGAACGGAGATCCGTGTTTACATGCACGCATCTCCGTTCTTTCACTGCGGGGGGGCATCGTGGGTAGCCGGCGGAGATTAAGTCCGCCCTACCCGCTCCCTGCCCCCCCCCCCCCGGACACAGTGAGCGCGCCTCAGGCGGCGCGTGCTCACAGTGCACGATATCGCAGACGCCATCATATGACGGCGGTTTGTGATATCGAACCACTTTGTCACCGTCAACCTGCGGTCGGCAAGTGGTTAATCATCTCTAGGTTTTTTAATTTTTTGCGACATAAGTGAAAAAAAAAAGCGAGAATTTTGGAAAATAAACACTTTATTTTAGTTTCTATGATAAAATTTTGCAAATAAGTAATTTTTGTTCATAAAATTGGGCCAAAACCTATACTGCTACATATCTTTGGTAAAAATAACCCAAATAAGTATATATTATTTAGTCTGTGTGAAAGTTGTAGAGTCTACAAGCTATGGTGCCGATCATTAAAGATTGTTCACACCTAATGCACTGAAGGCCTATTTCATTTCTTGAGGCCCTGAAATGTCAGGAAAGTACAAATACCCCCCAAATGACCTCTTTTTGAAAAGTAGACAGTCCAAGGTATTTAGTATGAGGCATGGCGAGTTTTTTGAAGTTGTATTTTTTTCCCACAATTCTTGGGAAAATTAAGAAATTATTTTATTTATTTTTTGCACAAAATTGTCATAACAACAAGTTATTTCTCACACAAAGCATATGCTTACTTCCAATTACACCCCAAAATACATTTTGCTACTCGCCCCGAGTATGGCGATACCACATGTGTGAGACTTTTTCACAGCCTGACCACTATCACGATCCTGGTGGTGGAGTCTGGCTTTTGCAGGGAACAACCGCTCTTGTGCACCCGATTCGGGGACCCCTGGTAGAGCAGACAGGAAGTCCAAGAGTGCGGGATGGCAGGAGGGCTGGATGATCACTGATGGAGATGTGATGCTGCAGGTGGTCGTGCAGATCAGAAGGGTGGTCGTGCAGGCTGGGTCGGCAACTGGCTGGCTGAGCGGTACAAAAGGGTCAGGCAAGAGGGTGGTCAAGTCCAAGCAGGGTTCGTTAAAAGGCTGGCAGCAGAGGTACAGGAGGGTCAGACAATCGGATGGTCGTGGATAGCCGGAGTCGGTGCAGGCAGATAATCAGCAGGTGGGGACAAGCTTGGTCGGATCAGAAAGTAGGAAGCAACACAGGAAACAGGAACAGAGCTGGGGCTCACAGGTACTCAGACGCTGTAGAACGGACAGCACTGGCTGCAGGGTGTAGTGCATTTAAATAGGCTTGTTTGGCGCCAAACGTTCAGCAATGGCTATTTTTCCTAACATTGCCCCCCCCAAGGGGCAGCCTCCGGATGCCTTGCCGGATGCCAACTCCCAGGCGGTTTTTCCTGAAGGGTTGAATTAGTCCCAGTGCGTGGATGTTTTCTTCAGGTTCCCAGGAATTCTCTTCGGGTCCATACCCTTTCCATTTTATCAGGTACTGGGTGGACCCAGCTCTCCTCCGACTATCCAAAACGGCCTCCACTTCAAACTCCTCCTCTCCATTTATCAGGACCGGGTCCCGTGGACCTGTTTTCCTTCCTGGGAAGGGGTCCGGGAGAGCAGGCTTCAGCAACAAAGCATGGAAGACCGTGTGGATCCGTAGTGAAGGGGGAAGATCCAATTCAATCGCCACCCTGTTGATCTTCCTCTTGATCGGGAATGGCCCCATGAACCTGGGACCCAACTTCTTCGAAAGGCAAGCAAGTTTGAGGTTTCTGGTGGACAACCAGATGCGGTTGCCAGGTTGGAGCTCTAACTCCCCCCACCTTCTCTTGTCAAAGGCCTCCTTGTTCCGTTCCCGGGTTTTAGACAGGGTATCCTGCAGAAGTTTATTGTTGGCTTGTAGGAAACTTGTGACATCCTGTGCCGCTGGAACTGGGCCTTCAAAATACAGCTCCGGCAGGAATGTGGGGTGAAATCCATAATTAGCCCAGAATGGGGACTGCTTGGTGGCCGAGTGGATGCTATTATTGTAAGCAAACTCGGCCAGTGGTAACAGTGCAACCCAGTCGTTTTGAGAGAACGAAGAAAAGCAATGCAAGTACTGTTCGAGAGTCTTATTCGTTCTCTCTGTCTGGCTGTTGGTCTGGGGATGGTAAGCGGATGAAAATGAGAGCTCGATCTCCAATGCTGCACACAGGGCCTTCCAGAATCTGGAGGTGAACCGGACCCCCCGATCCGACACGGTATTACTGGGCACTCCGTGAAGCCAGACGATCTCCTTGACAAAGATGTTAGCCGTCTCAGCTGCTGTGGGGGTACCCTTCATGGGTAGGAAATGTGCCATCTTCGTCATGCGGTCAATGACCACAAAGATGGTGGAGTATCTTTTGGATGGGGGCAGTTCCATGATGAAATCCATGGCCAGTTGTGACCATGAGCGCTCAGGCACCGGGATTGGGTTCAGGAGGCCCCAGGCTTTGGCCTTATCTGTTTTATTCCGGGCACAAATGGGACATGCGCTGAAATATTTCTTGCAGTCTTCCACAGCGCTTGGCCACCAGAAGGACCGGGAGAGCAGTACAGCTGTCTTCCGAGACCCGAAATGCCTGGCCAGTTTGTGGTCATGGCAAAAACCTAGGATCCTGAGGCACAGGCTTGCAGGGACAAACACCTTGTGACCCAACCACCACAGGCTGTCTTTGGCAGTTAGTCTGGTATCATCGGGGTTAGAAAAGCCTGCCGAGTCTCGCCGTATCTGGGATAGCACATCCTCATGGGTGAGCAGGAAGTTCCTTGCCGGGAGTATGATATCAAGCAGAGTGGTGTCTCCTGACTCAGAGAACATCCAGGACAGAGCACCGGGTTTTACATTTTTCGATCCCGGCCGGTAGGTCAGATGGAACTCGAACCTGGAGAAAAAGAGGGCCCAGTGGGCCTGTCGGGGGTCTCAGTCTCTTGGCCGTTCTAAGGTACTCCAGGTTCTTGTGGTCCATGTAAAAGCGGTACCCTCAAGTAGGTACCGCCATTCCTCTAGGGCCAACTTGATGGCCAGTAGCTCTCTGTCCCCCACATCGTAGTTCCACTCTGGTGCGGACAGTTTGCGGGAGAAGAATGCCACTGGGTGGAGCAGAGCCTTGGTGCCTTAGCGCTGAGAGAGGATGGCCCCTACTGCAGAGCCGGGTCTGGGTGTTTTAGGATGGGTGCGGAGGTGAACAGGGACTTGAGTTTCTGGAAAGCGATTTGGGCTTCGGGAGACCAACGGAACCGGACGTTCTGTTTGGTCAGCTGGGTAATTGGTCCAACGATGGCTGAGAAGCCCTTAATGAACTTCCTGTAGAAATTTGCGAACCGTTGGACCCCTTTTCTGTCTGTCGGTGCCAGCCAGTCCAGGATAGTGGATACCTTCTGGGGATCCATATGGACACCCATGACAGAGATGATCAGTCCCAGAAAGTGGATGCTAGGCTGCTCGAAAGCATACTTTTCTGCCTTGGCATACACGCCGTGTTGCCGGAACCGACCCAAGACTTTGGCGACATGTATACGGTGCTCCTCAAGGGACGAGGAGAACATTAAGATATCATCCAAATAAATGATAACAAAGAGGTCAAGGAAGTCCCTGAACACATCATTTACAAAGTGTTGAAAGGTCGCGGGAGCGTTGCATAATCCAAAGGGCATGACTTAATATTCATATTGACCAAAGCGGGTGCGAAATGCAGTCTTTCACTCATCTCCTTCTCTGATGCAGATGAGATTATACGCTCCCCGCAGGTCAAGTTTAGTAAAAATGGTGGTCGCTCTCAACCTCTGGAATAACTCCGGGACCAAGGGCAGGGGATACCGGTTTTTAATGGTAATCCGGTTGAGTTCCCGGTAGTCTATACATGGCCTTAGTGAGTGGTCCTTTTTTTCCACAAAGAAAATACCAGCCCCTGCAGGAGACGTAGAGGGTCGGATGAACCCCTTTTCCAGATTGTCATCCAGGTAGGCCTTGAGGGCCGGAAGTTCAGGTTCCGAGAGGGGGTAAATCCTTCCAAAGGGTACTTCTGCCCCTGGCAGGAGTTCAATGGGGCAGTCGTAGGGTCTGTGAGGAGGTAGTTTGTCAGCCCCTTTTTTGCTGAAGACATCCAGAAATGGATGGTAGGCAGATGGAAGTAATAGACAGAGGTCTACTTCAGCATCGGAGTCCAGGCAGAGTAATGGGGGCACTGCTTCTCCTTCAGGCTTTAGGCAATGCTGCCGGCAGTAAGATGACCTGAACTGGATGGCCCCTACGGACCAATTAATGCTGGGGCTGTGTGCCTGAAGCCAGGGCAGACTCAAGATGATGGGACAAAGAGGAGAAGCAATGGCGTCCAGCTGTAAGAGTTCCTGATGTCCGTCTGGTGTAGTGGACGGAAGGGGAACGGTCTCGTGGGTGACAGTTCCGGACTTGATACGAGACCCATCAGCCAGCCAGATGACCATCTTGTGGGCTTTCTGTTGTAATGGGATGCGGTGCATCGCTGCAAAATCCTGGTCAACAAAACAGCTGCACGCTCCGGAGTCAATGATTGCTGGGACACTGATATTCCCTCCGGGAAGCTGCAAGGAGAGGAGAAGAGTAAAATGAGAGGTTTGGCTTGGTGAGCTGGGTAACCCACTCTGGATAGCCGGAGAACACTTACCGCGCTTGGCGTGGCACACTCTGACCACATGGCCTGGTTCGCCACAGTACATTCCGCGGTGGAGCGTGCGCACGCGCCGGAAACGGTGCCTGGCGGCTCTATTTAAGTCAGCAGAGCCTGTTGGCCAGTGCTGTCCGCTCTACAGCGTTTTGGCTCCTGTGACCCCGGCTTTATCCTGAGAGACTTCCTGCACCTTTGATCCCGGCTTCCTGTTTGACCTGTCTGCTTGCTGCCTGTCCCGACCTTCTGCCTGCCTCCGACTACGCCTCTGCCTGATCCTCTGAACCTTCTATTGCCCGCACGTTGCCGATCCTGCCTGTACCCGACTATCCGCTTGCCCAAACCACCTGTACTGCACTGCCAGCCTGTTACCGACCCGGCCTGTATCACCAACCTTCCACCTGCACGAGCTTCAGCGGACCATCACCTGTCATCAGTGACCTAGTCCAGCCCTCGTGCTCCCCTGTGCTCCAGAGTTCCCTGTCTCCACTACCAGGGGCTCTTGAACCAGGGCCGCAAGGGAGGTTGCCCCCGCATAAGTCAGACTCAACCATCAGGTACGTGACAGTAGCGGACAGCCACGTCTGAGTCTGTGCCGGGGCCCTCTATTATGGAGGAAGTGTGTACCCACCTTTCCGGCCTGTCTCAAGCAGTCAAGAGCCTTCAGTATGAGTATGTCCGTCTGGAAAGCCAAGTGCGGGATCTGGCGCCCACATCAGCTGACCCCGATCAGGCTTCATCCCACACTTTAGTGAATCTTCCTATGGAGCCCAAGGTGCCTACGCCCGAGCGGTTTGCGGGGAACCGCCAGAGTTTTCGGGCATTTCGGACTTCTTGTGAACTCTACTTTTCCCTGCAACCCCGTACCTTCTCTCTGGAGTCAGTCACGGTCGGTTTTGTGATCTCGCTCCTCCGAGATGGGCCCCAGGCATGGGCTCACCGGTTGCTGGAGCAGAATGACCTGGAGACCTCAACACTGGAGCGCTTTTTCCAAGCGATGTCTCTTCTATATGAGGATCCGCACCTGGCTGCTTCCGCGGAGTCCGTGCTTCACACACTCCAGCAGGGCCACCGTACAGCTGAAGAGTACGTCTCCGAATTCCGGCGATGGAGCGCTGATACAGCCTGGAATGGTCCGGCCCATTGTTACCAGTTCCGCCTGGGGCTCTCGGAGCCGCTCAAAGACGAGTTGGCCCATGTTGGGGTTCCTCACACCCTGGACGCGCTAATCAATTTGGTCATTTAGATAGACTGCCGCCTGCGGGAACACAGGGTGGAAAGAGCTGCTGCACCCAGTCCTACTACAACCTCCTCCTCCTCTCCACATGGACACTTGAAACCACGGCAGTATGGGCGTCCTCGCTCCCCCCTGTCACCTGAAGAGCGACTGAGACACATGACTTTCAATCTGTGTTTATACTGCAGGGAATCAGGACATCGGATTCGGAATTGTCCGGCCAAGGGCCTTACCCAGATCACGGGAAACGTGCTGTCTCTACCCGACACCAAGTCCCACCTTGTCCTCTCCTTGTCCCTCCAGTTGCCTAGCGGAAGTATACAGGTCCCAGCCATCCTGGATACAGGGGCCTGCAGCTGTTTTGTGGATCTCACGTTTGCCACCCAGCATCGCATTCCCCTCCGCACCAAGGACCACCCAATGGTCATCCGGTTAGCTGATGGGTCGGCTATCAGATCAGGTGCTGTGACCCAGGAGACGCTTCCCCTTTCTGCCAGCACCCTAGGGGGTCATACAGAGTTCCTACTACTGGACGTCATCACTTCCCCTCTGTTCCCGGTTATCCTTGGCCTTCCCTGGTTTCGGGCCCACTGCCCTCTGATTGATTAGAACACCGGGGAGGTGAAATTCCGGTCTCCATATTGCCTCAGCTACTGCCTATCGCAGCCGGCACCAGACCCCCCAGCACTCCTCAGTATGGACTCGGATCCTGATCTTGAAACCCGCTCAATGGTTCCTGAGGTCTACCATGACTATTTAGATGTGTTTAGTAAGAAGGGGGCCGATACCTTACCTCCGCACAGGCCATATGACTGCCCAATTGACCTGCTGCCAGGAGCTGAAGTCCAGTTCGGCTGGATCTTTCCCCTGTCCGAAGTGGAATTAGTGGCTCTCAAAGCCTATTTAGATGACAACTTGGGAAAGGGCTTCATTTGGCCCTCCACGTCACCCACAGGAGCTGGAATATTCTTCGTGGAGAAAAAGGACCATTCACTCCGGCCTTGTATCGATTACCGGGACCTCAACAAGGTCACTATAAAGAACCGGTACCCGTTGCCCCTAGTTCCAGAGCTCTTTCAGAGGCTTGGCTCAGCTAAAATGTTCACCAAACTGGATCTCCGCGGAGCCTACAATTTGATACGTATACGGGAGGGGGACGAGTGGAAGACGGCCTTTCGTACTCGCTTTGGCCATTTTGAGTACCTTGTTATGCCATTCGGGCTCTGCAACGCCCCAGCAACATTTCAGCATCTGATTAACGATGTTTTCAGAGACTTCCTGGACTTGTTTGTGGTCGTTTATCTTGATGATATCCTCGTCTTCTCCCCCTCCCTAGAGGAACACCGCCGGCACGTTAAAAGTGTGCTAGGTCGCCTAAGGGAACATGGGCTATACGGTAAAGCAGAAAAGTGTGCCTTTGAATGTGCAGACATTTCTTTTCTAGGCTTCCACATTTCAACGAAGGGCACCACCATGGATCCACAAAAAGTGGCCTCCATCATCGATTGGCCAGCGCCGGTGGATAAGAAAGGGGTACAGCGCTTCGTAGGCTTTGCCAATTTTTATAGGAAATTTATCCAAGGATTTTCAGCAGTAATTGCTCCTATAACGCAGCTTACGAAGCAGAATGTCCGCTTCACATGGTCCAAGGAGGCACAAGCAGCCTTCCAGCATCTGAAAAAGCTGTTTACCTCTGCTCCCGTTCTCAAGCACCCCGATCCGGCACTACCCTACATCCTAGAGGTGGACGCTTCAGAGACTGCAGTCGGGGCGGTCTTGTCCCAGAGGCAGGGCCCAAAGGCTCTACTTCATCCCATCGCCTTTTTCTCTCGGAAGCTTACCTCGCCCGAGAGGAACTATGACATTGGGGACAGAGAATTGCTGGCGATCAAGTCCGCCTTGGAAGAGTGGCGATATCTTCTCGAAGGTGCGGCACACCCCATCTTGGTCTTTACCGACCACAAAAATTTAGAGTACCTGCGGACGGCTAAGAGGCTCAGACCCCGTCAGTGTTTTTCACCCGTTTCCAGCTGCACATAACTTATAGGCCGGGATCCAAGAATGTGAAGCTGGACGCGCTGTCCCGAATGTTTCTTGACCCTGTGGAAACCCCTCCTCCTGATACCATCCTCCCAGCTCACAGCTTCTTACTGGTCCAGGAGGACCTCTTAACACAAATTAGACGGGCTCTGGCTGGTTCTTCTCTACCTAGAGACTTAAATTTGTCTATCAAGGACGGGCTGTGGTGGTCGGGTACCCAGATCTTCGTACCTGAGGAGTTCCGCCTCGATACCTTAGGACTTTGTCACGACAGCAAGCTGGCGGGGCATTTTGGAAGTCACAAGACCTTGGAGTTGCTAGGGCGCACCTTCTGGTGGCCCCGTATGAACGAGGACTATAAAATATATGTAAGTGCATGCCCTGTCTGTGCCCGGAACAAAACCGAGAGAACCAAGGCCTGGGGGTTGCTGAACCCATTGCCTATCCCAGACCGTCCTTGGTCACATATCTCCATGGACTTTATTGTCGAGCTGCCTACATCTGCGGGATTCAACACCATTTTTGTAGTGGTAGACCGTCTTACTAAGATTGCACACTTCATCCCCATGCAAGGTACTCCATCTGCCTTGGAGACGGCCAAGAATTTCATTAGAGAGATTGTGCGGCTGCACGGGATTCCTAACAACATTGTTTCGGATCGGGGAGTACAATTTACCTCCAGAGTGCGGAGGTCTCTGTGTACCATCTTAGGGATAGGTCTGGCTTTCTCTTCGGCTCATCACCCCCAGTCAAACGGCCAGACAGAGAGGACTAACCAGACCCTCCAGCAGTACCTCCGCTGCTACTCCTCGTACTCCCAGAATGATTGGGTCTCCTTGCTGCCCGTAGCCGAGTTCGCCTACAACAATGCAATCCATTCTGCAACCAAGCAATCTCCGTTTTGGGCGAATCTCGGCTACCACCCCACATTCCTGCCCGGTGTTCTAACCGAGAGTCTAGAAAGAAACAACCGCCTTCTGCGGGAGACTCTCGCACAAACCCAGCAGCGTAACAAGAGAACTTTTGACAGAGGGAGACGAGGAGAGTTGAGCCTGCAACCGGGCGATTGGATCTGGTTGGCCACCAAAAATCTGAGGCTATCTTGCCCGTCTAAGAAATTAGGCCCTAGATACATCGGGCCCTTGCAAGTCAAACGGAGGATTAACAACGTGGCTTACGAGCTGGACCTTCCTCCCTCACTTAAGGTGCATCCAGTATTCCATGTGAATCTGCTCAAACCGGTGACTAAGGATCCCTTCCCGGGGCGGAAAACAGGCCCACCAGAACCAGTCCTGGTGGACGGAGAGGAGGAGTTCGAGGTGGAGACCATCCTTGACTGCAGAAGGAGAGCTGGTGTCACGCAGTTCCTGGTGAATTGGAGAGGTTATGGGCCTGAAGAAAGCTCTTGGGAGCCAGAGAGCAACCTGCACGCCCAAGAACTCGTTAAGATGTTTTGGAGGAACAATCCGGCCAAGAGAGCCCGGTTGGGCATCCTGAGGCTGCCCCTTGGGGGGGGGCAATGTTAGGAAAAATGCCCTCTTGTGTTTCCGCGGTGGTGCGCGCGCCTGTGCGCGTTCGCGCGAGCGCCCGCGTGCGGCACGCTCACGTGCGCGCGGACGCGCCGGAAACGGCGCCTGGTGGCTCTATTTAAGTCAGCAGAGCCTGTTGGCCA
Organism: Glandirana rugosa; assembly: GCA_018402905.1. Classification (NCBI taxonomy): domain Eukaryota; kingdom Metazoa; phylum Chordata; class Amphibia; order Anura; family Ranidae; genus Glandirana; species Glandirana rugosa. Next base: position 251,629 of record BLSH010251187.1, read on the forward strand.
GTGCTGTCCACTCTACAGCGTTTTGGCTCCTGTGACCCCGGCTTTACCCTGAGAGACTTCCTGCACCTTTGATCCCGGCTTTCTGTTTGACCTGTCTGCTTGCTGCCTGTCCCGACCTTCTGCCTGCCTCCAACTACGCCTCTGCCTGATCCTCTGAACCTTCTATTGCCCGCACGTTGCCGATCCTGCCTGTACCCGACTATCCGCTTGCCCGAACCACCTGTACCGCACTGCCAGTCTGTTACCGACCCGGCCTTTATCACCAACCTTCCACCTGCACGAGCTTCAGTGGACCATCACCTGTCATCAGTGACCTAGTCCAGCCCTCGTGCCCCCCTGTGCTCCAGAGCTCCCTGTCTCCACTACCAGGGGCTCTTGAACCAGGGCCGCAAGGGAGGTTGCCCCCGCATAAGTCAGACTCAACCATCAGGTACGTGACAGTACAGGCACAAATTCAGGGCCAAGCGTCGTTGCCTTTCATCGGCAGTAAGTGTCGGGCGTAGGAGCCCCGATCTGCATAGGCAGTCCTGGGGAGAGGAGGAGGTCACTGGGCTGAGTGTAGCCGGACTGGGGTAACTGGGGACCTTTGGGAGCATCCAGGTGGGGCGTGACTCCCCTGATGACCTTTTGGAGCGGCGCTCTCTGAGACGATGATCGATGGAGATGGCTAGGTTAGTCAGTGCATTCAAGGTCTGGGGCACCTCCACTCATGCCAGCTCGTCCTTTAGGGGTTCGGACAATCCCATCCAAAATTGGAAGCACAGAGCGGCACTGTTCCAGGCTGTGTCTGCGTTCCAGCGCCGGAATTCCGATACACAGTCCTCCACTGGGCGGCGACCCTGCTGGAGTGCATGCAAAGAATGAGGCCAATGTGGCGACCTCCGGAGCATTCTAATCCCATAGTCTATGGGCCCATGACTGGGGATCAACCTGCAGCAGGGAAATGACGAGCTCCACCTTGGTGGCCTTGAAAGAGAAGGTGTGTGGTTGGAGGCTGAAGTAGAGCTCACACGCATTCCGAAAGGCCCGGAACTTGCGTCAATCTCCTGAGAACTTGTTGGGCAGCGGGACCTTGGGCTCCGAGGGCAGCGCCACGACGGTGCGGCCTGCGGCTGGGCCAGCTCCCACAGCTGGGGGAGTTGACAGCTCTTATACCCATCCCTCCAACTGGGTATAGCCATTTTGCAGGCTCTTTACTGCCTGTGTGAAACCAGCAAGGTGAGCACACAGATCGTCCATGGGAGAGCGGGTTCCCTGCGCAGACTCGGTCATGGCTGTCCGTTACTGTCACGATCCTGGTAGTGGAGTCTGGCTTGTGCAGGGAACAACCGCTCTTGCACACCCGATTCAGGGACCCCTGGTAGAGCAGACAGGAAGTCCAAGAGTGCGGGATGGCACGAGGGCTGGATGGTCACTGATGGAGATGTGATGCTCCAGGTGGTCATGCAGATCAGAAGGGTGGTCGTGCAGGCTGGGTCAGCAACTGGCTGGCTGAGCGGTACAAAAGGGTCAGGCAAGAGGATGGTCAAGTCAAAGCAGGGTTTGTTAACAGGCTGGCAGCAGAGGTACAGGAGGTTCAGACAATCAGATGGTCGTGGATAGCCGGGGTCAGTGCAGGCAGATAATCAGCAGGTCGGGATCAGAAAGAAACACAGGAAACAGGAACAGAGCTGGGGCTCACAGGTACTCAGACACCGTAGAACGGACAGCATTGGCTGCAGGGTGTAGTCCATTTAAATAGGCTTGTTTGGTGCCAATGGTGCGTACGGGCGCGCACGGACACGCACAGGTGCGCTAAACGTTCAGCAATGGCTATTTTTCCTAACAATCACATAGAGAGGCCCAACATGCAGGGAGCACCGTCAGGCATTCTAGTAGCATAAATTTCACATCTAATTTCCTAACAGCCTATTACACTTTTGAAGGCCCTGAAGCACCAGGACAATGGAACTACCCACAAAATTATCCCATTTTGGAAAGCAAACACCCCAACGTATACTCTATGAGGCATTATGAGTCTTTTGAATGGTACATTTTTTTCCACAAGTCTTCGAAAAACATGGAAAGAAAATGAAAACGCTTTTATTTTTACACAAAGTGGTCAATTTATAAGATATTTCTAACACATAGCATGTACATAGCAAAAATTAACCCCCAAAATATATTCTGCTACTCATCCAGAGTATGGTGATACCACATTTACACAGCCTGCACATAGAGAGGTCCAACATGCAGGGAGCACAGTCAGGCATTCTAGAAGCATAAATTACACATATAATTTCCTAACCACCTATTACACTTTTGAAAGCCCTGCAGCACCAGGACAATAAGATTACCCTCAAAATGACCCCATTTTGGAAATTAAACACCCCAACATATATTCTATGAGGCATTATAAGTCTTTTGAACGGTTCATTTTTTTCCACAAGTCTATGGAAAACTTGGAAAGAGAAGAAAAAGAAAATGAAAACTATTTTTTTTACACAAAGTCGTCAATTTATAAGATATTTCTAACACAAAGCATGTACATAGCAAAAATTACACCCCAAAATATATTCTGCTACTCGTCCCAAGTATGGCAATACCACTTGTGTGAGACTTTTACACAGCCTGGCCACATAGAGAGGCCCAACATGCAGAGAGCACAGTCAGTCGTTCTAGGAGCATAAATTGCACATAAAATTTCATTCATACCTATCAAACTTTTGAAGGCCCTGGAGCACTGGACAGTGGAATTACCCACAAAATTACCCCATTTTGGAAAGCAAACACCCGAGGTATATTCTATGAGGCATGGGCTGCATATAAGTACTCAGGTACTCTGATGGGCTGCAGATAGGTACTCAGGTATTCTCATGGGCTGCAGATAGGTACTCGGGTACTCTGATGGGCTGGAGACAGGTACTCAGGTAATCTGATGGACTGGTAAGAGGTACTTGGGTACTCTGATGGGCTACAGATAGGTACTCGGTTACTCAGATGGGTTGGTGACAGGTACTCGGGTAATCTGATGGGCAGGTGACAGGTACTCGGGTACTCTGATGGGCTGGTGACAGGTGCTCAGTACTCAGATGGGCAGGTGACAGGTACTCGGGGACGCTGATGGGCAGGTGACAGGTACTTGAGTATGCGGATTGTCTTGTGACAGGTACTCGAGTACTCTGATGGGCAGGTGATAGGTACTCGGGTACTGTGATGGGCTGGTGACAGGTACTTGGGTACTCTGATGGGCTGGTGACAGGTACTCGGGTACTTTGATGGGTTGGTGACAGGTTATTTGGGTACTCAGATGGGTTGGTGACGGGCACTCGGGTACTCTGTTGGGTTGGTATCAGGTACTCGGGTACTCAGATGGGTTAGTGACAGATAATCGGGTACTCTGATGGGTTGGTGACAGGTACTCAAGTACTCTGATGGGCAGGTGACAAGTACTCTGATGGGCTGGTGACAGGTACTCGGGTACTTTGATGGGTTGGTGACAGGTACTCAGGTACTTTGGTGGGTTGGTGACAGGTACTCGGATACTCTGATGGGTTGGTATCAGGTACTCGGGTACTCAGATGGGCTGGTGACAGGTACTCGGGTACTCTTATGGGTTGGTGACAGGTACTCGGGTACTCAGATGGACTGTTTGCATGTACTCGGGTACTCTAATGTGTTGGTGACAGGTACTCGGGTACTTTGATGGGCGGGTAACAGGTACTCGTGTACTTTGATGGGCAGGTGACAGGTACTCTGGTGGGCTGTGACAGGTACTTTGATGGGCTGGTGACAGGTACTTTGATGGGATAGAGACAGGCCCTCTTTATTACTGGGGGAGCAATCAGTGTGCTTGGTGTGTACAGTAAGCGGTAATAAGTTGTTGTCTTCCCCCTCTGCTGCCACATTTGGGACTTTTCACGCATGTGCAGTAGGAAACCGGCAGTAATGACGCAAGGCTTCCCTGCTGGTTTCCCTTAGCCAAGATGGCAGCGCCTGCTCTCAAGAGCCAGTTCAAGAATTGGCTTGGGTGAGGACACCGCTGAATGCATGGACAGGTAAGTTCCCTAATAGTAAAAGTCAGCAGCTACAGTATTGTTAGCTGCTGACTTTTAATTTTGGAGGGGTGGGGGCAGAACTCCTATTTAATACAACACTATATCAACAAGTCACTAACTACTAATGGTGAAGGAATAGCACTACCACTGACTATCAGGGCAGACAAAATAAAGTGTAACTAGCCTTAAAAATCCCACCTCCTAACATCTACATTGATTAACCTATTTTCAAGCTTCTCCTTTGCAGTCACATGATCTCCCATGTCAGCTAGAAGCATACACAGGGAAGAGGGGGGAGTGTCGACAACAGCTGGAACATGGGAACCCATAAACTATGTCATCACTCCAGGTTTTACCAGCCGTTATCAGCGCTCTCTTCTCTCCCCTGAAGCTGCCACTGACTGATGAGAGTAACCTGACAATAGGTAAGTATATACACATCTTTTCTACACAGGTTATCCAGCGTAGGTGTGAGGAGGGGAGAGGGGGTATGTTTAAGTCTACTAGTTAGGTTTAAGCTGAAATTCAGGGGTTAGGTAACATGACACCACTGACCACCAATGCTGGGGGTTATTAAGCTGCTACTGACACCAATGTTGGGAGTTATTTTTGTGGAAAATGGCACTTTTGCTGGGGGTTTTTATTGCGAAACTGGCACCTATACTGGGGGTTATACTGTAAAACTGGCACCAATGCGGTGGGTTATTATTGCTGTTACTGATACCTATGCTGGGGTTACTATTGCGTAAACTGGCACTGATGCTGGGGGTTATTACAAAAACTTCCATCTATGCTGAAGAAACGGGGGGGGGGGGGATGGATTGGGGACTTAAAGTCGAATTTGGATTGATCATCTGAATTTGTATGGGGGAGAGGGGAGGAGTGTGGATGCGACCTATTGGACACATCTTTTCTACACATATATGAATGGATAACAGTCCAATGAGAGTAGTCAGTCACCGTCGAAGTCCCCTCTCTTCTCTCGCGACTATTGCCGACCATTTTGGACCTCACTACTGTATCAAATACCCAAGGGTACAAGGTCGACAACAGCTGTGAGGGGGGAGAAGGGACACATAC
>BLSH010251187.1:256939-282438 GCA_018402905.1 Glandirana rugosa
CCCCCCCCCCCCATGCTTAGGGCCCACTTTTGATCTTGCACATGGGCCCACTGATTTCATGATACGCCCCTTGCACCTGCTGTTCCATGCAGTGCCCACCATGTCATGTGCTGTGCTATGCAGTACTCGCCATGTCATGTGCTGTGCCATGAAGTGCCCATAATGTAATATGCAGTGCCCACTGTGTCGTGCTGTGCTATGCAATGCCCGCCATGTCATGTGCTGTGCCATGCAGTGCCCACCATGTAATGTGCAGTGCCCACTATGTCATGTGCTGTGCCATGCAGTGCCCATCATGTAATGTGCAGTGCCCACTATGTCATGTGCTGTGCCATGCAGTGCCTCCCATGTAATGTGCAGTGCCCACCATGTCGAGCTGTGCCCTGCAGTGCTCACCATATAATGTGCAGTGCCTACCATGTCATGTGCTGTGCCATGCAGTGCCCACCATGTCATGTGATGTGCCATGCAGTGGCCACCATGTAATGTGCTGTGCCATGCAGTGCCCACCATCTAATGTGCATTGCCCACCATGTCATGTGCTGTGCCATGCAGTGCCCACCACGTCATGTGCAGTGTCTCAGTGTCTACCATGTCATGTGCTGTGCCATGCAGTGCCCACCATGTAGTGTGCAGTGCCCACCATGTAACGTACTGTGCTTTGCCTTCCCCCATGTAACATACTCTTCTGTGCCACCCATGTAATGTACTGTGCTATTACCCCCCCTCCCCCATGTAATATACTATGCTGTGCCCCCACAGACTCACCCCCTCACTCTCTTTCACCCTCTCTCTCTCTCTTTCACGCCCTCTCATTCACCCCTTTCTCTCTCTCTCTCTCTTTCACCCCTCTCTCTCTCTGTCACCCTTTCTCTCTCCCTCACCCCTTCACCCCCTCTCTCCTACCACCCTCTCTCTCTTTCACCCTCTCTATATTCCCCTTTTTCTCGCCCCCTCTCTCATTCCCTCTCTCGCTTACCCCCCTCTCTCTCTCGTTTTTCTCATCGCCTCTCTTTCAGTCCCCTCTCTTTCTATCACCACCCCCCTCTCTCTCTCAACCCCTCTCTCACCCCCCTTTCTCTCTCTAATTTAATTTTATTTATTTTCATAAAAGGCCCACCAAAATCCTCAGCACCAGGCCCATAATGCTCTTAATCTGGCCCTGGGTACAGGCAGGGTCATCAATAGGTGGGCAGCGAAGTACACAAGGATCAGGCAGAAGAGTTGTTGGGGGGCAAGCTGGGGGTCGGTGCAGGCAGAGATCAAACAAGGTCGAGACAAGCCGAGTCACAGGAACAGATAATCAGGTAATCGGGTCGCTCAGGAACACACAAACGCTGTAGAACGGACAGCACTGGTTGCAAGGTGTTGTCTGCTTAAATGGGCCATTTGGGCGCCAATGCCACCGCACACGTGCACAGGCGCTCGCACTCACACACAGGCACGCGCACACACGCATAGGCGTGCGCCCTCGCACAGGCCCCCAGACCCGAACTCCGGAAGAATTGGTAGCAGAGGTTCTCTGACAGGTAGCCAGTACACAGGTATTGCTGCCAGTACACAGATATTGTAGCCAGTACACAGGCAGCCAGTACACAGTTATTGTAGCAAGTACACAGGTAGCCAGTATACAGGTATTGTAGCCAGTACACAGGTAGCCAGTACACAGGGAGCCAGTACACAGGTACTGTAGCCAGTACACAGGTATTGTAGCCAGTACACAGGTAGCCAGTGCACAGGTAGCCAGTACACAGGGAGCCAGTACACAGGTTTTCTAGCCAGTACACAGGTAGCCAGTACACAGGTATTATAGCCAGTACACAGCACAGCAGTATGGTACCTCGAGTCAGGGGAGTCAGCCACTCTCGACCCGCCCCCGCCCACCACACCGTGACATAGCAAAACACTGGCAGTCACTGGCTCAGGGCAGCCAATCAGTGTATGTATGTGTGCTTCTTTGGCGCATATACATACACTTTTAGGACTGACCAATAGGCTCAGGAGCCAAAGGCGGCAGACTTTTTTCTTGTTTTTTCTCATTCCAGTGTGATTCCCAGCGGGGAAGCGGTACCCAAGCGCCCCCTATTGACCAGCCGCCACTGTTCCATATACACGGGACCTTCTATATACACTTCCAGTATATACACTCTTGTCTCTTCCTCCAGCACATCACTTGCTTTTCTGACTCCTGTTCCTCTCTAGTGCATATTACTTGCTTCTCTCTGGTGAGACCTGGAAGGATATTTACCAGGCCTTTATTTCTTCAGGTTGGGCCTAGCTAGTACATGGTGAGGCCTGCTGTAGTTGAAGCATGGCCTCCGGACCACCCATTACAGGTAGGGACAGTTGGTCCCCAAAGTGTAGAAAAAGTACTACTGTGCTAGCCGGCCTGATGGACTACTGCTCCCAGCCCATCCTCCTCCAGGCCCTGCCAGCCCTCCTGGCTGCGACGGCCTTCTCCACTGCCATTGTGACACTCCAACCCCATGCTGGCCTCTGCATCCTTCCCAGACTGTCTCTCACCCCCAATCTGCTCCGGCATGCCTCTCCTCCAGCTTCTCAGGGTGTGTCACTCAACAACACCTGTGACTTGTAGTTCTTCCCAGAGATCTCTCCGATAGTGTACCTACCTGCTGTCCTTCTCCCTTCTGTCACTGTGCCTCTATACCAGGATCTCCATCCTCCTGGATGCACCCGAGGTCTCCCAGGCCCAGGTCACCCCCCCAGACTGGGGGCTTCCTGGGGCCTCAACAGCCTCCACACTAAACCATCTCTGTCTCCTTCCTCCCAAACTCGTCCCAGATTGGGCTGACCCTGGTTATTTGAGGAAGCCTGCCCCCTGCCAGTCCAGAATGGGGATTTGTCAGGGCTCCCTAGAACACCCCAGGTGGCTACACCCCCCTTCCCAGCTCTCTTTCCAGGAAATTCTACCAACTTCTGGAAATAAGTGGGAGGTCCTGGTGACCTCATCTGTGAATCACCCAGTCCTGCCCTGAGCCACACCCAGCCCAGAATCCAAAACAACCAGGCCTGCATATCTTCCAGCCGGGCTAAATTTTACCTCACCTAACCAAAAATGTAGCTCTAACTCCTACCTAAGTAGAGGGCACTACAATCACCCCCCACCAAACCTCAGCTGTTCACCAGCTGAGAACAATTTGAAAAAATAGGCTCCTTGGACCAGGAACAAGGGCATCCCAAAACAAATAAAGTGAGGTAAAAAGGGAACAAACCTGGAAAGGGAGACTGTACAAATAATTTAAATACCAAAATAGACCCATCTTCATAAATTATCCACACTGTATAGTATAATTACACAGCCCTAACTACAGGTCCTTGCAACTAGCATATATACAATCAATATACTTTCCTGGACCAGAGCACTTTCCCTGAAGGAAAAGTACTCTGACTGCTTAGTTGTAGAAAGTAGTTTTGACTCTCGAAGGATGGGGATGGACAGCTGTCCCATCTCAGAGATCCTAAGAGAAGACATAGAACAACTTACTCTACATTCTAACTAGACAAATCACACCATCTGCTGACAGGGGGTTATGAGCCTCCCAGCAGAGCAACCAAACAAAAAAACATTACTCCCTCCTGTCTGATCTGTCAGTGAGGGGTCATGACCCACGGACAGAATCAGTTAAAGAAAAGGAAATCAGAGTTATAGAAACACACAAATCTTTTTTTTTTTAGAGTTCCTGATGGGAGGGGCCCGGGAGGGGCCCCTCCCCAGCCAACAGGCTCTTCAAAATGTAGCAAATGAGGTGCAAGACGAACCCAAGTGTCCTTCAACAGAAAGTTCCTCCATTGGGCACAGGGGGGCAGGCTGGCTTGCTCCTGCCAAAGTCAGGGAAAACAAAACAAAACCACGCTGCCCTCTTCAGCAGTCCTGGTGGTAAGTTCTATACAAAAACTGGCTCCTTTCAGTCCTTCTTCAAGCACAGAACCGAGGGTCCTGCAATCGTCGTCACGCCCCTTCTTTTGTCTCCCTGGAGACCGAATAAGCTTGAGTGGGCCAACCCTCCCGCACAACAAGTAGATGGATCTCCCTGTCAGCCACTCTTCCTTGATATCCAGGAACCAGGCCCATACTTCACTTTCCGGCCTCCTCAGTGGCTTTGGGACATGGAGAAAATCCCAAATCTGGTCATCTTCCCACTCCCTATGGGAACTCTCCACAACGTCCATAACTTGGGATGGGACATATGGGAAGTCCAGGCCCCACTTCAGGGCTACCCTTCACTGCAACCTCCCTCTGTAACCGCCGTGGCAGTTCTTTCAGGTTCCCACGTCCAGGAAGCATGCAAGCATTGGGAGATCTTATTACCCATTGGCTATAAGTTGGCGCCCTGGTCTGGGTGGTGGATGGCGTAAGAAAAGCTGTTGACTGCTAATCAGGGTTCCTGCACACAGTTCAAAGTCTAAGGCTGGTTCTAGCTCCACTTCCCCTTCAGACTGAGTTTCCTGGATGTGAGACCCTCCTGTCTCCCACTCATCCTCAGATCTTGAGCCCGGAGAAGACCACTCTGTTAATCTTTCCAATGACCCGAACTCTGCGTGTAGTCTGGGGGAACCCAGATCAAGGACCCAGCCCTCACACTCCCCTTCCAGCTCACCTGAGATAGCACTTTCCTCCCTCTCTGGCTGGGCTGGTATCAGGAGAGCAGGGGTCTTAGGACTGGCCAGCCCTTCAGGGACTTTAGATGGTTCCTGCATGGCAGTTACTACAGTCACCAGGTCCCTGGCCGGGCCACAGGTCTCTGCAGCTTTTCTTCCCATGTTGTCCTCTGTGTTCATGGGGGAGTCACCCTCTACCCCGCCTTTGAGTGGTGATAACAGGCCCGATCCAGCCTTCCAGGACTTCTGGGGCTGCGGATGGCAAAGCCCTGATAGCAGGTGTAATAGTGTGGCTCCTGCGGTACGGAGACCAGCCGGGTCAGCGGTTCATCACAATGGCCACACCGGGCCCAGGCTGTGATCTCCGCGGTTGGTATCCGGCAGTCCGGGCAGATCAAACACAGCCGCTCCGCTCCTTCTATCACTCCCAGGGCGAGTCCCCCGCAAGGCTCCAGCCGAACCCCGGTGTCGACCAGCGTCTGCTCCGGTTTGTCCAGCAACCATGCTAGCGATGGTAACAGATGACCACCCTCCACCATCTTCTGCTGTCTCATGGTAACTGAGCTAGCAAGATGAGCTAAGACTCTTCCAGGGTGTGGCACCGCCCCCTCGTTACCAGACAGGATGGTGCCAACAGTCCTGATAGCAGGCTCACTCCTGGTCACGCTGCTGTAACCCCTTGTGTGAAGGCAGAAACTTGCCAGTAGCAACAGTAATTGTAGTAGTCACTATTTTGCTGGAAAGAACGCCTTTAATACAGTCTCTCCCTTTGACAACAAACAGTCCCAGGCATACTTTATTGAAAGCAGGATTTGGAGCAAAAAGTTTGTGATGCCCAGCTTTTGCAGAATGCTGGGCATATTTGTAATCCAGTGGGTAATGTCCAGTTTTTGCATAGCACTGGCTCCGTCTTATAAGGCCGATCCTTAGCTGATCCTGTCGCCCTAATTGCTCATTCTAAGTGATTGATACCTCCATCGCCTCCCTGACCTCCCAGACAACCGTCAGAATTGTGAAAATCGGCCATGCTGGCGCTGCTGCACCTGGATTTCAGCCTCCTCACTCCTTACTGCTAAATACAGCTCCCCAAGATGGTACCAGTCTGCAGCATGGAGCAGGACTTATGCAGCACTCGGGACATGTGGACTGCCAGAATGCCATTATGGAGGGTGAGTCAGACAAACTCCTATCCCAGGAGCAGCATGTCTTATCTCCCCAGTCCCTGTCTGTGAATTTGGGGCCTGTTTCACCAGACTCGGATGCCTCCCACACAGGCAATTCAGAGCCCACGTTGTCACAGATAATGGAGGCCATTCATCACTCCCATGCCTCACTGACTACCCAAATTGACTCATTGAGGACAGAAATGTCCTTCCTGAAACAGGATGTGCACAATGTCCGTGACTGAGACAGAGCGGCACATAAGAGACCCATGCCCTACAACAGCATGTCAGTGACCTGCAGAAAAACCAGGACGCCACCTCTGACAAACTCACGGAAATGGAAGATCGCCTGAAGCAAAAAAAACCTCCGCTACTCCGCTATATGGGGTTTCCCAAGGGTTCCGAAGGTAAACACTCGGAAACTTTTATGGAGCAATGGTTGACTTCTACATTTGGGGCCAAAACATTCTCACCACTTTTCGCCATAGAGCGAGCAAATAGGGTACCTTTGCGCCCTGTACCACCGGGGGGCGCCTCCACGTGCCATTCTCATCAAAGTGCTTAATTTCAGTGATGGTGAAGCTATCCTCAGGGCTGCAAGGGAGAAGGGTCGCATCTCCTTTAACAACAATGTAATTACGATCTTTCCTGACTTCTCTGCTGCCACGCAGAAACAGAGGGCGACCTTCCTATCCATTAAACAGAGGCTGAGGGATCTCCAACTACCTTACAGCATGCTCTATCCCTCGCGGCTGCGCATCATCCTTCAAGGAAAGGCCTACCTCTTCACAGACCCGAAGGAGGTAATGCACTGGGTGGACTCCCTGGGACGGCCAGATCAACACCGCCCTAGCCGCAGGCCGGCTAGATACACTACTTACCAATGGAGGTATTACTCAACCTATGATGGGCTGACAATCATTACTTATGCTACAGCCATGGGCATACACGGAACTTTAACATTTGACTCCTTCCTTTGTTATCTTACTTAATTCTTTTGTACGTCTTTTCACGTCATGAGCTTTTGTTCTCACCCCATCGTTCTAAAAAAGAGAACCCTAACACCTTAAGAATTATCACCAAATACAGCAGGCAACATGGACTTATCAGATCCATCCTACAACGACATTGGCATCTTCTAACCAATGATCCAACACTAAAACCCTACATACCCTCCACTCCAGCCATCACCTACAAAAGAGCTCGATCCATTCATGACCAATTGGTCCAGAGTGAATTTCGAGGATCCTTTCGTGGTGATCCATGCAAAAGGAAAGGCACCTACACATGTGGAGGGTGCTCCATATGCAGATTCATGAATACTTCAAGTTCAACTATTTTGCCCAATGGAACCCCATATAGGCCCTCCCACTTTGCCAACTGTGTTACCCCATATGTGGTATACCTGTTGGTTTGTCAATGTGGGGGCTTCTATATTGGGAAGACCATACAACCCTTCTCTAGACGAGCCTTGAGACACATTGCCAATATGAGAGTGGCGAACCCTGAGGCTCCCCTGGGTCGCCATGTTAGTCAGCACCACTCTGGTCGCTGCCCAAAATGTTCATTCACTATCCTTGACCAAGTACACCCCAACCCTAGGGGGGGCGACTGGGACAAGATATTGTTGCAAAAAGAATCCCATTGGATAGCGGACCTTCAGGCCACATCTCCTCCCGGGATCAATGAACACCTTAGTTTTAGACCTTTCTTGGAGGGCTTTGTCTCAGGGGGCTGGGATAGGGAAAATGTCTAACTGTATATTTTTATTGTACAGCGATGCAATGTAAGGGAACCCATATGCTAATATTATATGTATGACAATGCAATGTTTTGAAATGTCTGTACAATATCTCCAATGATGCAATGTATGATGTGTTCTGTTGCCATGTTGCCTTACACTGTTCTCATAATGCTATTGCATACAATTTGGAACAAGCTCATTGACCGCAGCTTCACTGCCCCCTCTCTTGTTTTCTTTTTTTCTCTCCTCCTTTCTCCTTTACTACCATTTCCTTCCCTAGATGTGGATTGCGGGATCTTGGAGGCTCCTCCTGTCCGCGTGCCCTGGGGAAGATGTGGATTGCCGCCCGGCGCACACAGGCCCCCACGCCCCTTGGGCGGGGGGCCTGTGTTTTTCGGGGGGACCTTGATCTCCCCGTCAGCGTCGGTGGGAGCTCTCTGCATGACGCACTCCCGGCCCTGATCTGGGGCGGCGCCGTGCAGAGAGGCCCCTGGGGGCCCATTTTGAGAACCCTCTTTGGTTGACCGCACGGGATTGGGAACATTGAGTATTCCTTTGGGTATAATTGGGATGTGGTTCCCTCCTGCTTCCCCTTTTTTTTTTTTTTTTTGTGGCCCCCTCCATTTTTTGCCCATTGCTATCCGTTTTCAGATATGGTTCACTGACCGTTGATGTCTCTGGTGTGCGTTTTTCTATTTGCCCACAGGGGGGAGTGAGCATGACCTTTTTCTGCTGACTCCCAGTGTGATAGACTAGACCTATAGCAAACCACTGGCTTTGCATGGATTTACTTCACTACGTGCTCCATGACGTCATCAGTCGTGCGCCGACACCGTGAGGTCATCCATGGGCGCAGAGGAGTCACATAATCAAACTTTTTGGCGCCAAAATCCCTGATAAAAAGAGGTGGCTGCAATGAATTCAGCAGCCACCACCTCTGCAGCAGCTCGGACCACGTTATCACCCATCCACCCACAGGTAAAAACTCTCTTCAAATATCCTTCTGGACATGTATTCTTTTGCCCCGAACTGACCATCATGCATTATATGTGAAATGATCGGTCACTTTTCGGGATGGCTATGCACGATGGGGATTATGTGGATCCAATTGGTGGTCCCCCTCATCTCCCACCGTTGCATCGCCCAATGGCTATTTTTGGATCCTTGTTCCTCATTCCCTTTTTTTGCTCCGTTCCCAGGCTTTGTGATGTCAGTCCAATAGAGGGTCTGTCCTGCTTTTTGGCTTGGCCATATGCAGGGGGCCCTTGTGGTACCCGGAACCCTCGGGGTGGCGCCTGACCGGTGGGGGTCTCCTTGTTCCCTGCTCTCCTAACATCACATAGGGATTCTGCTCCTTTCTCATCCTTTCAGAGGTGGCTATGGATATGCGGTATGACCTCTACTTCTGGTGTGGCGTGAGTTGCCCTCCATGACTTTGTTCCCATACCCCCAACCCTGTCGCATGCAATACCAGTGTATAATGATATGATGTCTTTCAGAATATGTACATGGGTTACTAATTGGCCCCTGAAGAAGGGTAGCCCATCCCGAAACATGTCGGGCCTTTACCCATCAGGATTCCATCTCTACACATGAACCACACCGCTTTCATGTACCAGCTCTGGAATGTGACAACTTTGGTCTTGATGATTTTATCGATATATGTGATTTGTAATTCTGTGTTCTTCCTTTTTCTGGAATAAAATGTATTTTTTATAATTTCATTGTACTGCCTTTAAAGTCCCGCTATATGTACTGGGGGAGTACCTTTTCGCTACTACTTGAATGGGATGTTGGCAGACCCCTTTTGATAAGGTTGGGGTTATTTTCATAAATGTTTACTTAATTCTTTTGGGACCCTCAATTCAAATGTTACTGTTCAGGGATTAAAGTTCTCAAAGGTTGGGGATTGAGGGCCGGGTGGGTTAGGGTAGTTTTCCCCACGTTTGGGGGTTTACTTTTTTTGCTAGTGCTCTTCCAACAAGTCTTTAAACCTTTGACATATTTTTGTCCAACATCAACACATGGAATTACATGTCCCTCAAGGTCATGCATGGGACTGGTGTGGGTTGCCCGTCCTTATGGGCTGGATGCAACACATACTCCTCCTATTAGGGTTATGCTCCCTACTTGAAGATTTGCAATGTGTATCAAAGATTTATAGTACTCCATCAGGTCTAAGTTACGTGTAGTCTCTTGGAACGTCAGGGGGCTTAACTCTAAAGTCAAACGCTCTCTGATGTTTGAATATTTGGCCCGGCACAGCCCACATGTTATCCTACTCCAAGAAACACATTTCCAAGGGCCTAGGGTTATGGCTTTAAAGAGAGCGAAAATAGCATGCACCATTCATTTCACATACTCCACATATACCCGGGGGAGTTGCGTATTAATAGCGAAAACTGCTCAGGTTACCCTTAAGCATACTAAAATAGACCCCGGGGGCTGTTTTGTGATAGTGGTTATAGAAATTTCAGGTAACCCGTATACTATAGTTAATCTTTACATACCACCTCCATTTACATAAATGCTTTTTGAGCACATCATGAAGGCAGTGCTGGAAATTGCGGAAGGACCCCTTCTTATGGTGGGAGACTTCAACACTGTCCTGAATAATTCACTTGATAGATTCGGTAACTTTAAATCACCCCCCACTCCCCTATGTTCATATTTGGATAAATTTGACTTAGTAGATGCTTGGAGATGGAAGCATGCGCTGTCCCGGGATTATTCATGTCACGCAGACACTCATGGTACTTTGTCAAGGATTGATTTATGCTTGTTGTCTAACGAGCTGCTTAAGCTGATGGACAAAATTGAATATCTACCCAGGGCGGTGTCCGATCACTCCCCCTTGATGGTGGATTTCACCCTGGGTAGATCAAATTTATTTAGGATATGGCGCATGAGCCCCTTGTGGCTGGCAGATGGGGCGGTCACTGACCAGGGTCTCACAGAGCTGAAATCCTTTTGGACCCTAAACCAACAGAGTGCTTTTATACCGGTGGTCTGGGATGCCTTTAAAGCTACAATGTGTGGATACTTCACTGCGGCAGTAGGTCAGGCTCGTAAGGCTTCCCAGTCCAGGCTGGTGGATGCGGAGTGCACCCTCACTGAAGCTGAGGGGGCATACGCCGCCTCGTCTTCCACGGCCTCACACGCTACCTGGCATCACAGGGCCAGGGAACTGGATTTAGTATTACTGGATCGCACTCAAAAGAAAATAATGTACCAAAACCAGAGAATCTTCGAATTCGGAGATAAGAATAGCCGCCCTCTGGCATACTTGTCCAGACCAGAATGCCAACCATGTACAATCCCCAGAATTAAAACCTCTACCGGTTTGATAGCAGAACAAAACGAAGATATAGTAAAGGCTTTTGTGAACTTTTACTCTACCCTTTATACCACCAAAGCTCACTACATCATAGTGGAATTGGATGACTACTTATCGAGTATATCATTGCCCAAGCTGTCACAAACCCATGTCACTCTTTTAGATGCACCCCTAACAACTGAGGAAATAGGGAAGGCCATACACTCCTTCGCACGCAATAAAACTCCCGGTCTAGACGGCTTCCCCATCGAATGGTATATACAATACCAAGAAATCCTGATCCCACACTTGCTCCGGGTATTCACTCACGCTATGGAAGGGGGTCAATTACCTCCTTCAATGTCAGAGGCTCCGATTGTTCCTATTCCGAAGCCCTATAAGGATCATTTAGTTTGTGAGTCCTATCGACCCATATGGTTGATAAATTGTGACGTTAAGATTCTGGCAAAAGTTCTTGACAGAAGACTTAACCGCATTATCCCAGACATCATAGGAGGGGACCAGACCGGGTTTATCCCAGGTCGTGCCACCTCAATAAACCTACGAAGGCTTTTCACCAACATGCAAGCTCAACATGACTCGGGTTCGGGGACACCTTTCTTAGATGGGTTTAGCTTTTGTACTACAAACCCCGAGCTAGAATACGAGTAAACAATACAGTCTCTGACTCCTTCCCCATTATGCGGGGCACTAGGCAAGATTGCCCACTATCGCCACTGCTTTTTGCACTGGCGATAGAACCCTTGGCAGCCAGGATTAGAGCCAGCACCTTAATTAAGGGTTTTTCTTTAGGGGGATTAGAAGAGAAGGTGTCCCTTTACGCGGACGACATGCTGGTTTATCTAGCGGATCCGCAATCCTCTCTCCCTATTTTACTGCCTATTATCACTGAGTTTGGCCATTACTCAGGGTTCCAGGTCAACTGGGAAAAGTCACTCATGTTTATGCTGAACCAGGACTCCATGATTACACTCCCTCCCTCATACCCTTTAAAAATAGTCCAAAGCTTCAGATATTTAGGTATTATAGTCCAACAACCCGTCTCCCGATATGTTGAGAATAATCTGGATCCCCTCATTGTCAGACTTAGGAAAACCTTGAAAATTTGGCTAAATCTCCCACTAACACTGCTGGCTAGAATTAATATTTTTAAAATGATATTTTTGCCATGCTTCCTTTATATCCTGAATAATTCCCCAGTTTACAAAAAATTAACCCCAAAAGCAAATTTAGAGAGATTGACTCAGTTATTACCAACTTTATCTGGGGGGAAGAGCAATCCGTATAGCCAAAGACACGCTCCAACTGCCAGTAGCGGAGGGAGGCCTTGCACTTCCGAACCTTCAGATGTACTACATTGCCTCTCAACTGGCACATGCGCACTGGTGGTTCTATCCGGAGTCTAATAATGCAGCCACTGCGCTGGAGGCATCAATTCTTACACCCTTTGATTCACTCCAAAATCTATTTCATCGACAATCCACGAGAGACAGGGAAGGTACTAAAATATTGGAAATGACAATACCAATATTTAAAATATCAAAACTTCTCCCCACCAGAACAGACAAAATATTCTCACCTAATGCCCCTCTTTGGGATAACCCTTGTCTACCCGAATTTTACTGTAGGAAGGATGGGGCATATTAGTTCAAAAGAGGGGTGAAATTGATTTCCCACCTATTTCATGCCAATACAATCAAATCTTTTGAAGAGTTTAGCAGCGAGTTCAATCTCTTCAAACCCCCCCCCCCACGGCCTACTTTAAATACCTTCAACTTAGACACACTGCTGCAGCTCAATTTGGTATGAGAAATATCGCACTGCAAGTTTCCCTGTTAGAACGCCTTCTTGGAGACCCATCTCACGCAAAACTAAATTTCCACGTACCATTCTTCTCTCCTGCACTTCACTACTAGTAGGTTAGAGCAAGCAGAACTCAAATGGCGCTATGATATTCCAGAACTAACGGAAGAAATATGGCAGGAAATTCTACCAGTACAGGTTACAATGGTTATTTCCTCTAGGGATGAGGTCATACAAACCAAATTTCTTTATAGATCCTACTATACTCCATGCCTCCTTTTCAGAATGCATAGAATATTATCCGCAGAGTGCACTAAATGCTCGTTACATGAAGGAACATTCTTCCATATGTTCTGGGAGTGCCCCCCTATTAGAGCTTTTTGGTCTGAGGTCCCCGCTTTCATTAGTTTCATTACACAATTACCCAATATTTGCAACCCTCTAAGATGTCTATTAGGATATATAGATGATAATTCTATCTCCAAAAATGCTCAATTATTTTTACGTACTGTATTGTTTTATGCGAGGAAATCCATAGCTTTGCAGTGGAAGTCAGCGAATCCTCCATCTATAAATCTATAGCTAAATAAAGCACTCCCGCTGTATAAGCTGACCTACCAAGCTAGAGGATGTCAAAAAATGTGGGACATCTGGGTAGGGTCGGATCGCACGATTCCTCCCGAGAACTAGCCTAAATCCAGGACAGTATCTCCACAAGCATCTTACCAATCGTTGTTATTATAACCTAATACATGAAAAACAGAAAATATTATATTTATCTACATATAATCGTGTATGTCTTGAGGGAATAAAAGTACATATTCTTTTTTTTTTTTTTTTGCTGGATGTCAGATGTTAGGATAAACTGCAGTTTATATTATGAGACTTGAGCACTATATGTTTTATCTCTATATTTTATACTTGTCCTCTGTACTTCAAATTTTGCACAATAAAGTTACCCTTTAAAAACTACTCCCGCAGGTTGCTATGGGCAACGGCACTTATACTTTTGTATTGAAAAGCAGGCAAACGCACAAGTCCTTTTCCGGGTTCAATCCTCACCAATTTTTAGAACAAGACAGTTCCCCGGCTAAGTTTACTTCTGTTGCTAGGGGTAACTACTGGCAGAATTAGGTGAAACAGGTGAATCCCAGAAAACGAGCCTCCAAATGTAGCCAATGGCCCCCTTAGGGGTGGCTTACTGTTGTGGTTCACCTGATCACACTTCCCTCAATCACATCCAGAGTCACTGAACAGGCCAGAAAGTTTGTTTTGTTTTATTTATTAGGGTATTAACTTGGATAGGGATTGGAAAGTTGTGGGATACCCATTGAGTAAATTCCGTATACACGGGACCTTCTATATACACCTCCATTATATACACTCTTGTCTCTTCCTCCAGCACATCACTTGCTTCTCTGACTCCTGTTTCTCTCTCCTGCATATTACTTGCTTCTCTCTGGTGAGACCTGGAAGGATATTTACCAGGCCTCCTCTTCAGGTTGGGCCTAGCTAGCACATGGTGAGGCCTGCTGTAGTTGAAACATGGCCTCTTGACCACCCATAACAGGTAGGAACAGTTGGTCCCCAAAGTGTAGAAAAAGTACTACTGTGCTAGCCGGCCTGATGGACTACTGCTCCCAGCCCATCCTCCTCCAGGCCCTGCCAGCCCTCCACGGCCTTCTCCACTGTCACCATGACACTGCAATCCCATGCTGGCCTCTGCATCCTTCCCAGACTGTCTCTCACCCCAATCAGCTCCGGCGTGCCTCTCACCCCTCCAGACTGGGGGCTTTGACAGCCTCCACACTATACCATCTCTGTCTCCTTCCTCCCGAACTCCTGCCAGATTGGGCTGACCCTGGGTATTTGAGGAGGCCTGCCCCCTGCCAATCCAAAGTGAGGATTGGCCAGGACTCCCCAGAACTCCCCAGATGGCTACACCTCCCCTCCCAGCTCTCTTTCCAGAAAATTCTACCAACTTCTGAAAAGAAGTGGGAGGTCCTGGTCACCTTATCTGAGAATCGCCCAGTCCTACCCTGAGCCACTCCCAGCCCAGAATCTAAAACAACCAGGCCTGCATATCTCCAGGCCTGGCTAAATTTTACCTCACCTAACCAAAAATGTAGCTCTAACTCCTACCTAAGTAGAGGGCGCTACATGCGTTTAATTAAAACATTTTTGTATCATTTTCTTTTAAGAGGGTGTGACAGGGGGTGTCCTATGCGTACATATTTTTGCTAATAGGTGTCACTCGTTCCCATCTCAAAAATGTTGGGAGGTCTGCTTCTGATGATTTTCCCTTAATTCTTGTTTGGTGCAACTGTTTCACCATGGCAGTGAGGGGCAATGACTCACCCTAGGTTCACATGTCTGCGTTCTATGCGGGCTGCATTTGCGTGGGCACAGGAGCCCATTCAAATGAATGGGCTACCGTGCCTGTGTTTCTGGGAAGTCACATGGTCTTTTCGACTTCCGCACTGAGATTTTACATTCCTGGGGTGGCATTCAGAATGAATGGCAGCCCTGCACTTTTCCACATAGCAGTGCGCTTTCACTGTGGGCGATTGCAGTTGTGTGAATTGCTGTGATTCCTGCACCTGCAGCCACACATAGAGATGTGAACCTAGGGTAAACACTAGGGGTGAAACAAACTGCCATGGATTTAGTTCAAGCAGGGTTTGGCAAACTTCAAAGGGGTTTGGATGCCCTGAATTCTATTAGGCCAAGAGCAGTGATTTTTTTTCTATAGCACTGATATTTGCAAAGGAAAAATAGTTTTACATTGCTGGCAAATGACATTTCCCTCCTGACTTATATTTTTAAAAAAAAGCACACAGACCCCTCCAAAGGTCCCCCAAAATATTTTACGAAAAGAAAAAAAAAGACGTAGACAATGAAATATTTAATTTTGTTTTTTCATCTTTTTTGTATAGGTCACTTATGCTCAAGTTCATCCTACAGCAAGAATAAAAAAAAGTCTAAACCAATCGGAAGGAAAGTTATGGCTATTTGCAATTTCGATTTTTAATTTTGCACATCGATCGGATACAAAAATTAAAGGGTGTATGGCCACTACAATAGCCATAATTTAGACTTAGGGCTCATTCACACCATAACTGCATGAAAACTGATGGGAAAACCGTGCAGATTTCACTTGCAAAGACATCAGGTTACATCAGTTTAACCACTTCAGCCCTGGAAGGATTTCCCACTGTAGGACCAGAGCACTTTTTGCGATTCGGCACTGCGTCGCTTTAACTGACAATTGCGCAGTCGTGCGACGTTGTACCCAAACAAAATTTGCGTCCTTTTTTCGCCACAAATAGAGCTTTCTTTTGGTGGTATTTGGTCACCTCTGCGTCATTTCTGATCACCACTATAAACAAAAAAAGAGCAACAATTTTGCAAAAAAAAACAAAATTTCTCACTTTTTGCTAAAATACAAATCCAAAAAAAATATATAAATAAACAAATGTATTCATCGGTTTTGGCCAATTTATATTCTTCCTCATATTTTTGGTAAAAAAAAATCGCAATTGGAGTTTATTGATTGGTTTGCGCAAAAGTTGCTGCGTTTACAAACCATGAGAATGAATTTCTGGTGTTTTTACATTTTTTTTTTTTACTAGTAATGGCGGCAATCTGCGATTTTTATCGGGACTTTGATATTGGGGCGGACATGTCGGACATTTTTGACACTTTTTTGGGACCAATGACATTTATACAGCGATCAGAAATGTAAATATCCACTGATTACTGTATAAATGTCATTGGCAGTGAAGGGGTTAACCTGCAGGGGGAGATCTAGGGGTTAACTGTGTTCCCTAGGCGTGTTCTTACTGTCAGGGGGCGGTGCTGTCAGGGGCATAAGAGATCTAACTGATCCCAGTGACAGGGATCAGTAGATCTCTTACATGCTGCCTGACATAACGGGGAACCGCTGTGTTTACATCGGCGGTTCCCCGTTCTTTCCCTCTGGCAGGTTATCGAGCCACGGGCACACTCCTCCAGAGTGTGGAGGGCACAAGAGCGCGCTGCCGGCAGCCCCCAGCTGCTTATATACGACGATGCGCCACACTGCCGCAGTAAAAATGCGGTAGCCGGTCGGGAACCGGTTAAAAGCAGGTTTCAGTGAATTTTTATGCACGTTTACATCAGTTTTCATGCACGTCAGTTATGGTCCCTGTTCACATCACAGTGTTGATGTCATGTCAGTTTTTTTTTCCATTGTAGATTCCTGTGCAGAAAAAAACTCTGCATGTGATACCAGTGTTGTGGTGTGAACAGGGCACATAGAGAACACTTTTTTTTTGTGCGTGAACCGAGTCTGGGTTCACACTAGTGCGAATTGGATGATGGTTTCTCTGCATCCAATATGCATGACAAGAGATTGTGTCCGGCTCTCTATGGAGCCGGTACACACATCTCCGGGGTTGCTGGGGAGCGAATTGCACAGGAGCCCTGTGTGTCTTTGACTCAGTATTAGGTCCGAATTTAGGCAAAAATTTGGCCGTTTCATCCCTGAAACGGAGAACAGGGATGCACCGCACCCCTGCTGTCAGCCGCATCCGTTTTAAGTGTGAAACCCAGACTTAGGCCCCTTTCACACATGCTATCTGATCAGGTCCGCCTGTCTGTTTTTCAGGAGGACCTGATTGGAGGTTCCATTCACCTATGGAGCAACGGATGTCAGCAGTGACATGTCTGCTGACATCTGTCGCTATCTGATCCGATCCACTAAATCCAGGTGGATGGAAACCCTATGGCCCCTTTCACACGCTCACTGTGCAAATACAGACCTGTCAGAGCACCGCAGATCCACCTGTCCATTTTCATCCAATTCCATCCAGTGGCGGATGTCAGCGGACATGTCACCGCTGACATCCGTCGCTCCATAGAGGTGAATGGAGTATCCGATCAAGTCCGCCTGAAAAACAGACAGGCGGAGCTGATCGGTCTGCATGTGTGAAAATGGCCTATTTTCCATTCATCTGGCATATCAGATGGGATCGGATGAAATGGATAGGCAGTCCGTTTTCATCCGATCTCCCATAGAGGATAATGGGGATCTGACAGGTCCGTCTCTGCACAGTGAGCAGAGACGGACCTGTCATCTGCCAGCTCACCGGATCAATCCCTGCTGAGCAAGTGAAAACAGACTGCTCATGTGTGAAAAGACCCTAAAGCCTCATACACGCGCTTAGATTTTCGGACGACCGAACGTCCATTTTTTGTTGGAAGCTTGTCTCATGTCGAAAGTGAAGAGGCTACTAACAATATGAAAATTCTCGTAGGACCAAATGGAACGTCAGAAGTGACGTAATGTGTTTAGCTTTGTATGTATTCTTTTGTTTCTGAGCATGCGTAATCTTACATGTACGACTTTTTTCAGACAAAAACTGTACTAATGAAAGGAAAATCAGACGTTGCCTTGTCATCCGACAAAAATTTTATAGTCTGCACATCCAGCTTTTGTTGTTCGAAAAAAAAAAAAATCTGCTGTTGAAAGCACCATACTAATGGTCCAAAAATCGCAAGATCGGTCGTCGTACGAAAACTCCCGTCCAAAATTCGCATCGTGTGTACAGGGCTTTAGTGTTGATCGGATTTGATCAAACTGAAGCCAGGGATGAATGTTATCAAACTTTTTGTATAAAATGGCTGCACTGAAATACTTTGATCATCATAAATATGATTCTATTTCAGACTATGAAATTGCATGGTGGAAACTGAGAGGCAATTGACAATTTATGAACATTCACTTTTCTGTGTGTTGAATATCGATCAAATGGGACTATGAATTGATTATTTCGGAAGAGCTTGATTGGAAAAGAGATCAATAATTTATTAAAGTGTGTATGGCCACCATTATTGAAGCTTATCCTTTTTCCCGCGCCATCAAAATTAAAAAAAAAAATGCTGGATTTGCTTATGAATAATATTGGCAACAAGCCTCAAGGCTGCAGAGTATTCCATAAATATATAAAGTGTATGTACTTGATGGGGTGTCAGCGAGGCCTGCTGTGCTGACTGGCTTGGACTGTCTCAATGTTCCTTTTACGGATTCAGGAGAATAACTTTAGCGTAGGAAGTAAGACACACACACACACACATTGTAGGCCAAAATTATTCTGACATGTATTTCCGTGATCTGCCATTTTTATACAAAAACTGTGAAGGGCGTTACAAAATTAATGATATTCTAAAATACATAAAACTATAGGTTAGCAATTATAATAGGTAACTGAAACAATTATAAAACTCCTCCTTAAGAAATATTAAGGAACTAGAGGTTTCGATTTCAAAGAACATGAAACTAGAACTTAATGGTAAGGATTATACAGTAACGAAACTACTCTGTACGTGCCAAACAAAAATCATGAGATGGAGGAAAAAAAGTATAAGAGATAGAAAGGAGGGGGCATCTTAAAATGGAGTCCAAAACAAGATGGCGTTCCAGTGTTTTCTCTGCCTCCCCCCCCCCCATAACCCCCTCTTAAATCATGAATATGATTTCCCCTAAAACCCTGTCGGGCCTTATATTGTCACAGACGTCATCGGAGGCATATAGCTCCCCGGTAAAGTCAATGGGCATAGCGACTATCCTGTCCTTGATATCCTTGTTGCAAAAGAAGTACTATACCCACCCGTCTAGAGGCGTTTTGGGCAATACCATTCTGCTTATGGCTACGGTGCCTTCTTAGGTACTATAAGTAAGGGCTGGGATAAAAGGGCTCTATCTGTTCTGACTCTATATATCCGAGCATAGAGGGATTATCTACTTCCTTGCACATCTTTCTAAAACATAAAATAATACAGCACACTATTACACCTATTATGCTAATATAACAGTAATGATTATAAAAGGTTGAACTAGGGCTTGTTTCCACCCGGTGAACCACCCAAAATACTGATCCCATGGGTTTTCTATACCTGAGTTAGTTAACAAAACATTGCTGATTATAATAAATGTAATTTATACATTCTACATTCTAATTAACAGTTATTATGGGGATAAGTGATTCAAATCCAGCTACCATGTAATCTCTGGCTTTGAATTCACCTGGGACCCCTCTTTGGACATCTATATATATATATATATATATGTACCCCTATGAATATAAAAATTACACTGACAAAATACTGTAGGACAATGAACTATATGGCAGTAGTCAAAAGTAAAGGTGACTACATGTGTGTTTGATATATTATACCAGAATGTTGTGAGACTTGGAGTTTTACCCTTTCGGATAATGGCCACCTCTGTACTAATACATATAAAAAAAAATATCAATAAAATCACTAGAAATGGGGGTAGGATCAGGGAAATTAAGGGCCATTGTCCAAAATTCAGGTAGCAGTTCATTTTCAGGGTCAAGGTTGTCTACCTCTGTTAATACCCCCTTGTCTTGACTTTCCTTTTGGAGGTCAGGGCTTTCTGCCCCCGTTAGTACCTCCTTTCTTGCTTCTGGGACCTCTGGGTCAAGTCTCTTCTTTACCAACTTTACTCTGGTGGCATGAATCCAGGCAGGGTTGTGTTCTGTCAGGACTACAGTTCTGGTGATGGCTAACACTGTAATGGGCTATAAATGAAGTCCGAAACACAGTACAACAGGTCTGCCTATGTGTAATCCTACTGAAAGTGAGGGCTTACATTTTTTTTATAGTGATAAATATGCATAAAACATAGGTGTGTTCTGAGTTGCAACCTAGGGATGATCATATAATCATTCTAATCAGTGCCTATATCTTCTATTAGCAATCAAGCAGTTAAATGGGTGGTTTTCCCACTTGACCAATAGAAAGTGAAACAAAATTTAAGCAGTGCTATAAGAAATCCATCTTGGAGCCGGGAAAATAAATAATTCAGATCATCACATATCCAAGAGTTTCGTTTTCTCAAGAGAAGCAACATCTCCTCCTGTCACTGGATATTTTCTTGTCTCAAATAAACACATTCATTAGTACATTATGAATCAACATTTTATAGGTTCACATAAAGCATTATTCTAGCTACATTTTAATAAAAGACTCCAGACTTAGCCCATTCTTCCAACATTCCCCCTCCTGTTGAACCTACAAAATGTAGATTCTTATTTAAGCTCCCAAACCAGGAGCCTGTTTCGGCTGGGATTTTCATAAAAACAGCCTCACTTTCTCATACAAGCAGTGTGTCTAATCCTGGTTTATCATATAAGTCAGGGTCTTGTGTGGACAGCGCTGCATACATTACATCATCCGCAGCTCTATCTGCCACCCTCGAGATGAGTCCCTTCATGCATGGTACCAGACAGCAGCCTACGCATAATAATACTGACAGTACCACCTCAACTGCGGTGGCCAAGGTGGTCAAAAATTTGCCCCACTTGCCAAACCAGCGTTCCATCCATCCGGTGAAGGGGTCCTCAATCCCGCTATTTTCTGCCAGCTCCTGAGACAGCATCTCCAAGTCCTTCAATGCTCGGATGACACTGCCAACTGGGGCAGTATTATTAGGGATAAATGTGCAACACATGGGGCCAAACATTACGCAGACACCTCTCCTCTCGGCCAGGAGCATATCCAAGGAGATTCTGTTCTGCCAGGCTGTCAGTGAGGTGGCATCAAGCTGCTCGGCAAGGCCCTTGACTGCATCTCGTGTGTAGTTAACAAAGTGCTGCTGATTGTAATATATATAGTTTATCCAATCAGTATTTTTATTTACAGATATAAACATAAAAATTTATTTGAAACCTGCTGCTACTTGGTTTCTAGCTTTAAATTCTTCAGGGACTCCTCTCGGTACACCTATAGCATCTATATATACAGATCTATCAAAACTTCCCCCTGGAATATCTCGCTTGGTTATCTTATTTAATTTTATGCTGGTGGTATTATCCCATATAGGAACACCTTCTAGTTGGACAGGGAAGATTAGAAAGGGTTGAACTACTTTCACCAGCGTACATATTCCAGCCCAATTTGAGCCCAATAAAGGCCTTAGTTTATTGTCTCCGCATAACCACCAAGTGTCTGCTAGAGCTTGTGTTTGATTGGTAAACAGTGAGACTGGGAAGCTTCCATTACTTCTGACCTGATATGTAGTTGTAGTATTATTAAAACAAGTGTAATTCCCCTTATAGACTGTCACACCTACTGGCTTGGTTTTCATTCTAGTCACAGGAAACTTATCAATTTCTGTTTTGCAACCCTCATTATCTGTTTTACCTTGTGTCATCAATAAGATACATGTCATATTGAAAACTGGGGGGGCTGGAACAGTCGCTAGGCTTGGTCTTCCACTGGCGCACACTACACAGTCAGAGGCATTAGTAGAATTGGCTGTAAACTTCATCCATTACAACCATTCATTCTTGTCAGAATAACCAGTTTCTATACTCAGTCTATCTTCTGGCTGTATTACTACCCCAATTACCTCGTTGTCCTGCCGTACTCCAACCTCAGGGGGTAAGTTGCCCATGGCACCGGCAGGGGCACTTTGAGGAGTATTTATCTGGAGTTTGACTTCAGCCCAAGGATCCGTCCCTGACACAGTTATTCCTAGCCTATATACTCCACTGTCTTTAACCTCTGGGTTCTGTACTGTGAGGATAATGTTCCCTTGGCTTCCCTTCGCTAAGGAGATCCTCTGATAGGTGCTTATGTCATCTGGAGGGATCCTAGCTGAACTAATCTCCCACTTGTGGGGGTCTGTTGTCCACCATACATTCTCCCAATCACCACATGCCTTATTCTTCCCACACACATATATATATATATATATTATAGGCCCCAAGGTCATAAGTAACTTTTGTTGGGTCAAATACCTTGCTCTTTGTTAAAGTAAACACTATGGTCTGGTTTGAAGCTTCCATATTCAACACTGGTGTTTCTTGTACACCCCACCCCTTAACCTCTCCTGTATTCAGCCTTCTCATCCTCCTCTTAGAGAGATCTGACATTCTTTCTCTCAACTTCAAAGTCTCCCAGAGCCAATAGGTGCCAAGACCCACGGCGAATAAGGTACAAGCAATAATCAGGAACTTTCCTTGAGGGGTTTTGTGGTATCCCGGGGACAGCAGAGAAATCATGGTCACCTAATATCTACCTATCCCTATGTGTTGAGTTCACAGTGTTACTTTCACCTCTTGTAGGAGGGAGGTGGTCTCTCCTTCCAGGATGTGAATCCCTTTATTTAAAAGAAAAGATGTTACTCCATTCACAGCACTCACTCACATAGATTTGTTTTCTAGTCTAATGATTTTGGGGACACTCTGTTGCTTTCGGGGATATCAGGGTCTGGATGTTTGCTTACTGATTTTGACAGCGGTAGGTGCGGTTAAGAGTGCCTGGTAGGGTCCTTCAGTTTTTCCTTTTGTACACCTTTATCCAGATCCAATCTCCTGATTCCACAAGGATGGGTCTTTCACCTTCTGATGCGATACCTGGGGATGGAACAAACTGCTAGACAGGATTGGATTAGAATCTGGGCCTAATCACAGGTTACCTTCCCTTGTATAACCCTGCGTTTCCAATTTTGTTCCTTTGTTTCAGGGGAAATTGCCTTTTGTGTGGGCAGAAGGAACCTCTGGAGTTATGATTACTGCATCCGCAGTTTTCATTAACCCAATATCACTTTTGCTGGCTGATCAGAGTGTCGGGGGCAGAGTGGCCAGTTCTCCCCCTTCTTCCTTTGTCAGCAATATGTCCAATCATTTATCCTCCTTCCACACAAAACGTTCAGAAAGTCCAACACCTCTAACTATACATCTGTAACCTGTATTCCCACCCCCTGCAATTCTCCAGGCATCATTCCCATCACACCATGCCCAAGACTTCCATGTGGGTCGCCTTAGTGAGATGTGGGGACAAAACCTGCTGCCTGTAAAATTCCTTAAGGGTAGGACCACATATCATTCTCATATTGAGGTTACTATTTCAATTACTGATTCAATTCTATACAGATCTAGTTTCTTCTATATTAACAAACAACTCATAAAACAATCATTAATACTGTATTTTAAGATATCACACTTCATTACAATATTATCAATTAAAACAATATATAACATACATAGACATCCATCTCCTGTGATCATTCAATATTGTCCCATCACATACTGTTAAGTAAAGGTGCTCTAAGCCTGGTCTTTATGGGTTAACTGTCTTATTCAAATGATTTTCACCAAAGGGTACAAATGGGTTTTTTATCAGTGGGTGGAGCATTTTCCCTTTCCACGCCCAGTAGGCTGGAATGGAGAACTAAACATTTAAATAATTATATCGGCCATTTTTCCTTTGTTCCAAATAATGCTAGAATCGCAGAGCAAAACTGATGCTTTCAACTAAAATTTTACTCCTACATAAAAGTTAAAAATGTCCCTATGTTTCACAGAAGCAATCATCGTGCAAGATATCTTACAGAATGAGGGAAGAAAGGAAGATTGGAGGAAGAGTGTGGATTGGAAGCGTGCACATTCTGTCATGCTCCAATTAACACATTCCTTAGGAGGGGGTCACAGCTCCACAGAGCACGCAGGATGGAGGAACTACAAAATCCAGAATCTCCATACACAATTATCTCTCTAAAATCACTTACATTTTTTCCATTTGTATACAACACATACTATCACTTTCTTTCATCTCTTCTTAACATTTCCCTGCTTTTCTCTTTTACAATTAAACTTCTTTCTCACTCTTTCACAACTTTACAGAACTTTCTTTTCCCATGTTTAACTTACATAGACCTTCAAAGATATAAACCAGCTACACTTATCATTACCCGTTTATCATCTCATTTTCACTACAGAACGGAATTCATTTAACCACTTCATAGATAACAACACAGAAAACCCAGCGTACTGCCAGATTGTCCACCCATGGGTTAACTAGACAATAATTAATTTCACATACACAGGCTAAGAAGCCCTTGCATATCTCGCCTATTCTGGGAAGAAGCATAGTTTTACTTTACAAAAATACCTTAGACTCACTAAATTTCTTGAGGGTTTTCTCTAGTAGCTGACCAGGCGTGAAGATTGTAATATCTAATTATGTCCTACCTTACATCACAAAACATTTGAAACACTAGACACTGAAAAACCTTTCCATGCATTTTATCTCAAATCCTGTGTTCAAAGCAGTACAATTCTCCTATACTCGGGAAGCCTTTATCTTATTGAACACCGAGGAATGTCATGGGTATCACACAAAGAAATACACAGGAGATAAATGACAGTGATAATGGTCCGCACTCACCAACCGGAACATATCCCACAAACAAATTATCTTATCACTCTAGCGATAGTAAGAGAAGCACAATAAAAAGAGATTTAGGCATAGTGAGACGTCCAACCAACCTTCTTTCCCGGAAATAAATCAGGACCATACACATGCTTCCCGGAAGCATACGGTGTCTCCCGGAGACACAAAACAATAAGGGGATTATGACTATGCTTCCCAGAACTATAGGGTGTCTCCCGGAGACACAAAATAATCCCCCCTAGCCGGCTAGAATTTACGTGCAGCGCCTCCCCCATTAATGTACCGTACTATCCACTCCCGGAGTGGGTCATGGTACGTACATACCAAAAAGCACTTTTTTTTTATTCCATAAAACTTTATTAGTCGATCAATATAGTGTACAGATACGTTCAACCAAAAAAGAAACCAATAACAGAGTTACATATGCATTAGAAGAGACATATGGGGCCCTCTGTGGGATATCAAGACCCTTCGTATCAGTATTAGGGGAATAACAAAACACAGAGGCCCTCTGTGGCATACGAAGGCCCTTCGTACACATACCAGGACTAAATAAAGGCCCTTTCTTCCAACCAACCTGCAGAGT
>BLSH010251187.1:287560-318378 GCA_018402905.1 Glandirana rugosa
AAGTCACCCACAGGAGATAAGCTATGGACCCGTAATGGTAGAGAGGGTCTCAGCGTCTAAAATATCGTGAGTTAGAGGTAGGGAACGAGCGTGTTGAATTTGTATGGAGATTGAGTGCTATAAAATCTGCGACTCTGGGAGAGATGGTAATGCCCAGGTATCGAATAGAGGACACCCACTGAAGGGGGACCGAGGGAACCGCCTGCCCCAGAGTCTGCTTGTCTATGGGCATGATCTGAGATTTACTCCAGTTCATTTTCAGGCCAGACTGTGTCGAGAATTGGGAGATAATTTCCAACGCTGCCTTCAGGGAGGGCCCAGAGTCACCGAGAAACAATAGAAGATCGTCAGCATACAGAGCTAATTTTTCAGTTATTGAACCTACCCTGATACCCTTCACCGCCTCCGAACTCCGCAGGGCCGCGGCCAAGGGTTCCATGGCCAGAGCGAATAAGAACGGAGACAGTGGGCATCCCTGTCTGGTACCCCTCTCAATCGAGAAGGGAGCAGACAGAATGCCTCCCAATTTAATTTGAGCCTTCGGAGACTTGTAGAGAACACTTACCCACTTACAGAAGACAGGGCCAAAACCAAACGCCTGCAAGACCGCCTGCATGAAATCCCACGTCACCGTATGGAATGCCTTTTCTATGTCAAAGGCAACCAACACCCGCGACTGGGAGGGAGAGGAAGGGGGGATCTGAAGATGAGTAAACACTCTTCTTAAGTTAATGTCAGTTGATTTACCGGGCATAAAGCCGGTCTGGTCTATGTTTATTATGCCAGCCAGCACTCCAACCAGTCTGTTAGCCAGGATCTTAGCTAAAATTTTAAGATCGCAGTTAAGCAGAGAGATAGGTCGGTACGAGGCACAGTATCTAGGGTCCTTGCCAGGCTTAGGAAGCAGAACAATATGGGCATTATACATAGATGGGGGCAGGGACCCCGAGTCAAAACACTGGGAGTACAACTTCTGCAATTTGGGAGCTAGCTGAACCGCGTACTGCCGATACCACTCGCCAGGAATACCATCCGGGCCCGGGGTCTTTGAAGGAGGAAGGGATGCAAGAGCCAACTCAACCTCTTGAACCGAGATCGGCGCATCCAGCCTCCCCACCTCCTCCTCCAACAGCCGCGGCAAGGATAGTTTTTGCAGCTCAGACAGAATACTTGCTGAGGGTAAACATTGTGGTTTCCGGTAGAGTTTCCCAAAGAAGGCCTCAAATTCCCGTAGGATGGCCTCTGGGTCATCTACACTCGAACCATCCCCAGATAACAACCCGGAGACTACCGACTGATAGTGTGGATCCGCCACCAGGTTGGCTAAGAGACGTCCATTTTTATCCCCAGACTCAAACAATTTACTTGCCAACACTCTAGCATCAGAGTGAGTGAGGGAGGTGAAATGAAGGGAAAGCTCTCTCCGAGCTTGGGCTAAATGTAGAAATCCTTCCTGAGAGGGGTGGTCTGAAAAGGCCGCAGAGGCTTCAGCCTCTCGTGCTTCCAGTTGTGTTGTACTGGCATTATGGTCAACCCGTACTGACTTAATGGCAGAGATATAACCTCCTCTAATTGTGGCTTTGAAGGCATCCCAAACCATTTCCGGAGAGGAGGAATCTTCATTAGTCGACCAATAGAGATCTATCAGTGGATTAATTATTTCAGATACCTTCTCATCCTGGATCCATTTAGGCGCCAGTCTCCAGGCCCCGGAGTCTCTTCTCCCCCCCACCCGGAGGGTTAACTCCAGAGGGGAGTGATCCGAGAGCCCCGCCGGAAGATACGAAGCACCCAGCAGTTTTGTTAAAACCTGAGTATTCCCAAAAGCAAGGTCAATTCTGGAGCCAGATTTATGAGTAGAAGACATACAGGAGAAAATCTTAGCCTCAGCATGTTTCCAGCGCCACAACTCCTCCACCCCAAAGGTGTCAGCCCAACCTCTCAATTCTGCAGAGGCCACTCGATTTGGATTAGAGCAATCTAGGGTTGCGTCAAGAATTTCATTAAAGTCCCCGGCTATAATGACTTGGGCAGGCAGCAGTGGGGCCAGCTTTTCATAAATAGTGTATAGCAAACCGCACTCTGCCGGAGGAGGTAAATATACATTCACCAAGGCCCACCTTAATGAGTAGATTTCAATTAGGAGAATAATAAACCTCCCTCCCGGATCTGAAATGATTCTGAGAACCTTACAAGGCAGAGACTTATTAATTAATATCGTTACCCCTCTGGAGTAAGAGGAGTATGTGGCGTGGAATGCCTGTCTCACCCAGGGTCTGCGCAGGGCCAGGACACGGGAGCCAGTGAGATGTGTCTCCTGTAAGAACAGTATATGAGGTTTATGGGAAGACAAGTATTTAAAAACTATGGATCTCTTAAACTTATCGTTTAGGCCTCGCACATTCCACGAGACTAATTTAACCACAGAAAGAGCCATAAAGACAATAGCATATACATGGAGATACGTATGATAACTTTTACCTGAGGATCCCCACTGAATGGAGTCAGAATGTAGCATGGTAGGCTTACCCTGAGACCATTCGCATAGGGGGCCACGAGCACAACAAACATGTAACAATAAGAACACATTTGCAAAACCCCTACTTACTAGCCGAAACCCCAACATAACTAGGCTAGAAGTTTCAGTCCCGTAACAGTAACACAAACCGGAGTAGAGAAGAAACTCCTGTTAT
The DNA here is from genome assembly GCA_018402905.1 of Glandirana rugosa. Lineage (NCBI taxonomy): Eukaryota > Metazoa > Chordata > Amphibia > Anura > Ranidae > Glandirana > Glandirana rugosa. The sequence goes on from BLSH010251187.1 coordinate 290,254, forward strand.
TCCCAAAGGGAGGTCTCCAGAAAGCTGTTTCACACCGAAGACCAAAGTCACTTCTTGGACAGTGAAGTGTGGGGAAAACTGGAACAATCCCTCTCCACTGCAAAAGGGGACACCCGAAGTAGCTTCCTGATAGTTCTCCAAGCTCCTCCGTGTAAACAGTGAGGATGAGGAGAAAAAAAAACAAAAGGATCTGAGAGTGCCGGTTGTATTTAGATGGGGAGGGAATTGACTCTGACAATCTCAGATTATCTCAGGGTGTTCAGCCAGTCATCAGCATCAGAAGGATTCTCAAAGAAGCGGACCGATCCGTTATGGGGGACCCTGAGCCGACTAGGGTAGAGCATGCTGTATTTGATGCCTTTTTCACGTAGGCGCCGGCGGACATCAGTGAATGTTTTCCTCTTTCGCTGAAGTTCGGCCGAGAAATCCGGGAAGAGCATAATGGTGGAGCCACCATGGATTAGAGAAGGGTGTTTGCGAGCTTCAGTGAGAATTTTGTCCAGGTCCCTGAAGTTAAGAAAACGAACCAGAAAGGGTCTTGGATTAGCGCCAGGGATGGCCCGCCCCGTAGGTATTCGGTGGGCCCGTTCCACCACATAAGTTGGGGGGAGATCCGTGAGGCCCAGGAGATCCTTGAAGAAGCCCTCGGCAAAGAGTGTGGGGTGATCGCCCTCCTCTCCCTCAGGAAGTCCCAACACCCGGACATTATTGCATCTGGCCCTGTTTTCTGCATCATCTGATTTGTAAACAAGCATTTGGACTGTGCGTTGTAGGTCTGCAATGGTACTTGCATGGGAGGTTGTGATGTCCTCAGTAGCAGAGATCCTGGCATCAGACTCCGACAACCTACCCCTGATTTTGTCCAGGTCACTTCTTATAAGTGTACATTCCTCTGCCAAATGATCGATTCTGGCCAGCATAGCCGAGCTGCTCTGTTCAATAGCGGCAAGGATAGCCGTGGTGCCGTCCTGAGAAGGAGCAGGGGAGGCCGACCCCCCCAGAGAGGATACAGGATCCATGGATAGTTCTGACAGTAAAGCCTGCAGTCTATTCACCAACGGGGCTTTAGGAAGTATCACTGGAGATAAAGAAGTGTGGGCAGGTGTGCAGGATTTCTTTGCTTTGCCTTTGGATCCCATGAGGTAAGAAATCCCAGGAGGAACAAGCCAGGAACACTAGAGGGGGGGTACACCTGCAACAGCCAGAGGATTAGCAGGAAAAGTTCTCAGAGAGGTATGGTTGAAGCTGCTCACACTATGCTGGGACAGGGGGGTCAGCACCCGAGAGGTGTGAGAAGCAAACCAGGCAATTAATCACCCTCAGATGAGAGACATGTATGATCCAGAGGGACACTGTCCCAAGTTTCAGGATCCTTGGCTGTGAAGGGAGCATGCACTCTGCAATAAATATGGCCGCTGTGTCAGCCTCCTCCACCCCCATCCAGCAGTATGTTGTCGATCAGAGTCCCCACACTCTCCCCCACTCCGCACCGCTATTACTCCAGAGGCCCCCCAGAGGCACCACAGCTTCTCCAGAAAGCTATGGGAGCGGGCTTAGGAGTCCGCCGGATCGCGCCGCTCCGGCCGTCCGGAAATCGAGGCCGCGGCTTCAATGGCCCAAGTAGGCCGCAATTCAAAAAAGTCCGTCCGGACTCAAAATACCCCCCCAGGCTAGGGCAGCAGGGTTAGTAGAAGGGGACCTTGTAGGATGGAGTCTCACCGGCACTCTGGAACAGAGGATGGTAAAGGATTCTTGAAGGATTCTCACAGAGCTCTTGGAGAAAGCGTCTGCCGCCACTCACATCCGGTCACGCCCCCTGAAAAAAAATGTTTTTTTATATTTTTTTTTTGGATTTGTATGTTAGCAAAAAGTAAGAAATTTGGGTTTTTTTGCAAAATTGTCGCTCTTCTTTTGTTTATAGCGGCGATCAGAAATGGCGCAGAGGTGATCAAATACCACCAAAAGAAAGCTCTATTTGTGGGAAAAAAAGAACGCAAATTTCGTTTGGGTACAACGTCGCACGACCGCGCAATTGTCAGTTAAAGCGACGCAGTGCCGAATCGCAAAAAGGGCTCCGGTCCTAAAGCAGCAAATCCTTCCGGTCCTTAAGTGGTTAAGAAAGGAGGGAGGTGCATTCCAGAGTAAGAAATCTGCCTGGAACTAGAGGTTTCGGTTTCAAAGAACATGAAACTAGAACTTAATTGTAAGGATTATACAGTAACAAAACTACTCTGTACGTGCCAAACAAAAATCATGAGATGGAGGAAAAAAAGTATAAGAGATAGAATGGAGGGGGCATCTTAAAATGGAGTCCAGAACAAGATGGCGTTCCAGTGTTTTCTTTGCCTTCCCCCCCCCCATAGTACTCATCTGTTAAGCCCTGTACACACGGTACAACGGTTGTACAACAACGGTCGTACAACCAGCTTGTTGCACGATCATCCGACCATTAGTACGCGCGATTACAACAGCAGTCGTACAACGTTTGTACAACAGAAGTTGGATGAGCAAACTAGAAAACTTTGGTTGTACAACAAGCGGTTTTACGACTGTTGTACCGTGTGTACAGAGAAGTTGGTCCAACAAAGTTGCATGTGCAAAACACGCACGCTCAGAAGTCAGGAGCGCCCGGAAGTGTCCGTTCTGGGAAACCAAAGTTCCTAATTCACAAATCACAGTCACTTGAACGTCCTCGTTATACGCTGGTAACACGTCACTACGTTAGGCTTGGTCGTACGATCGCTTAGTGCATGTCAGTACGCGAGACACAACAGCCAACATACGATTTTGGATGTCTGGTCGTACGATCGTCCCACCATGTGTACAGGGCATTAACTTTCCCAAGTCAGCTCATACAGATTTGAATCTATGTCCCTTTAATATAAGAGGATTACCCCTGAACAATAAATTTACATATTCAGTGCTGATTGGTTGATGGATGATCACCTGATCCATTGCTATTCTCCTCCATATGAAGACGAAAGTGTGGCTAGCTGGATGCTGTGCATGATCTATAGGCTGGTGGGTGGATTTGTCAGTGTGCATCTAATCTGTCCTGTTATGTGTCACTAATAACTGATCAGGTCAATCTATGGAGGATATTATGGGATGTAAATGTGCACTCCTCCGATCAGATCTCAGTGTGTATATCTGTCTTTATTGTAATGAAATGCACACAGTGTGGAGTCTCTGGCAGTCTGTGGTAAACCTATACAAATAGCAGCATATCTTTCCAACTGAAGCAGATCTGTGTTTGCTGTATATTGCTGGACATGCCCACCATGCAAACATAGTGAATCATATAACCCTCATGTAATGACATCACTTCTGTTCAAAGTTCAGTCATGTAATCTTCATAATAAATGTGTGCATCAACATTTCCTGGAAACAAATCACCCTACTCACAAGTTTTTACTGTCAGTAGTGTGATATAGTGCTATTAGGCCTCATTCAAACTGACCGATAGCATAGTTGCCAACATTGTAAAAAAATTAATAGGGACACATTTTTACCAGTGGGCAGGGATGTATTCTAATTAGGGGCGGGGCACCCATTTGTGGGTGTGTCAAGAAAAAAGGGACCAAAATGGGTGTGGTTTATGCTAGACAGTGGGTGTGGCTTGAAGGGGTGTGTCTCAAAGGGGTGTGGCTTGAGTCTGAGATGAACAACAGATGGAGGTAGAAAGAAAGAAATAGTGAGGGAAGGAGAGAGAAGGAAGGAAAGAGAGGGATGGAGGGACAGCAGGCCCAGATCCTACACCACAGTAGCAATATGTGTATTCCAGAAAGTTTAACAATCAGCAGATAAAGATACTCCATATACCTGGTGTTAGCACTTCAATCATCCCGGCACTATGGTTGTTATGGTGTCAGGATGATTGAAGTGCATTATTTCTATTATTACATTGTAATATAAAATGAAAACATTCAACTCATCATAATGCAGAATCAGTGGGAGCCCCGAGTGTGTCACTTACCACGTCACCTGCCACCAGATGCAGCTTGTCACTTGCCACGTCAGCTGCTACCAGATGCAGCTTGTCACTTGCCACGTCGCCTGCCACCAGATGCAGCTTGTCACTTGCCACGTCGCCTGCCACCAGATGCAGCTTGTCACTTGCCATGTCGCCTGCCACCAGATGCAGCTTGTCACTTGCCACCTTCGCTTGCCACCAGATGCAGCTTGTCACTTGCCACCGTTGCCTGCCACCAAATGCAGCTTGTCACTTGCCATTGTTGCCTGCCACCAGATGCAGCTCGGCTCACTTGTCACTAGATGCAGTTTGTGTCACTTTGTCACCACAGATGCAGCTAGTCCATGCTTCTCTGTATTGGTGATTTGCAGTGGTGTCACTAGGGTTGGTGTCACCTGGTGAGGTAAAACATGGTGTCACACCCCCTTAATTAATCTCCCAATCTAGCGATGAGGCCCCTGTCCCAAGAGGGGGGTGGTGGTCCCTGTCCCCAGGAGGGATGGTGGTCCCTCTCCCCAGGAGGGATGGTGGTGGTCCCTCTCCCCAGGAGGGATGGCGGTCCCTGTGCCCCACAGGAGGAATGGTGGTCCCTGTGCCCCACAGGAGGGATGGCGGCCTCTGTGCCCCACAGGAGGGATGGCGGTCCTTGTGCCCCACAGGAGGGATGGCGGTCCCTGTGCCCCACAGGAGGGATGGTGATCCCTGTGCCCCACAGGAGGGATGGTGGTCCCTGTGCCCCAGAGGAGGGATGGCGGTCCCTGTGCCCCACAGGAGGGATGGTGGTCTCTGTGCCCTACAGGAGGGATGGTGGTCCCTGTGCCCCACAGGAGGGATTGTGGTCCCTCAGTGTCCCCAGGGAAGGATTGTGTCCCTCAGTGTCCCCAGGGGGGTGATGGTGGTCCCTTGGTGTCCCCAGGGGGTGATGGTGGTCCCACAGTGCCCCCAGGGGGTGGATGGTGGTCCCCCAGTGTCCCCAGGGGGCGGATGGTGGTCCCACAGTGTCCCCAGTGGGTGGATGGTGGTCCCTCACTGTCCCCAGGGGGCAGATGGTGGTCCCACAGTGTCCCCAGGGGGCAGATGGTGGTCCCCCACTGTCCCCAGGGGGTGTATAGTGGTCCCACAGTGTCCCCAGGGGGTGGATGGTGATCCCCCACTGTCCCCAGGGGGCGGATGGTGGTCCCCACTGTCCCCAGGTGGCGGATGGTGGTCCCTCACTGTCCCCAGGGGGCGGATGGTGGTCCCCCAGTGCCTCCAGGGGGCAGATGGTCATTGGTGGTCCCCCACTGTCCCCACTTTGTGTCCCTGTGACTCACCGTGTGATCCGCCAGAGCCTAGAGGTGTTGGGATGCCACTGCAGTGCTGATGTCCGCGCCACATGATGTCCACCTCGTGGAGCAGAGAAGAAACAAGGCAGGGCGGAGCCCGGACCGCAATGAAAGCGGCTGTCCCATTGCCAGCCGCCGGGGCTCCACCTCTTTCTTCCTCACACAGAGCTGGGCTTCTTCAAAATGGCGGCGGGCAGGAGACATCATACAAGTGCTTACCGCGGACCTCTAGTGGCTGCCGCTGGCGGCGATAAATCGGGAAATTTAAATTTCCCTGGACATTTCCTGGGAATCGTTAAGGCCGGGAAAAAGGCCTAAATCCCGGGAATGTCCCAGGAAATTCGGGACTGTTGGCAAGTATGCGATAGCTGCAGTTAAGACAGACATTTGCGTTGCAGTAGCGGCGGTCACCATTGCAGTTTTGATTTGGTATGTAGTTTGGCAGGCATTGTGGAAGTAAAGGCAAGAGTACTCCCCTGTCGTCCAATGCCTTCAAGGTCCCTCGCCGCCACTGGCATCTTTTCGTCTGCTTTTTCTGGATGCTGGTTGTCTTGATTGGAGGATGTGGGGTGACATCACACACTGTGCAGGAAATTTAAAGTGAGCTGCGCATGCTCAGTGTGCATTTTTGCAGAGGATTGCAAACAGGCAGGTATGTTTATTTTATTGCAAAAGAGACTTTGAATGTCTCTTTTGCAATCAAGAACCTGTCTACTCACAGCTTAAGCCCGAGTTCTCACTTATGCGATTTCAGAGATCGCATGTGATTCGCACCCACACCACATGTGCCAATCACATGCGATCCCTGAGCAGTGAAAGTTCAGCCATACCGTTGTATGGCTGAACTCGCATTAGATTCGAACAAAAAAAGGTGCAGGGACCTTTTTTCCTTTAGTGGAATAGCATCGCATGGGTGTTCTCACCCATGCGATCCGATTCATCTGCGAGTTCACAGTTCACACTGCGATCTGTGAACAAAACTGGGGGTGTCATTAAAGCAGTAGTAAACCCCGTTGTACGATTTTTACCTACAGGTAAGCCATAATAAGGCTTACCTGTAGGTAAAATTAATATCCAAAATCCTTGAATATTTAGTTTACAACCGACTGAGTAACCACCTCACTGAAAATAACCTCCTTGATCCCCTTCAGTCTCAATTTCGTCCACAGCACTCCACAGAAACTGCTCTCCTAAAACTCACAAACGACTTACTAACAGCTAAAACTAACAGTCATTATTCCATACTCTTACTCTTGGACCTCTCCGCTGCCTTTGATACAGTTGATCACCTCCTCCTCCTCAAAAAACTCAATTTGCTTGGTCTCCATTGCTGTGCTCTCCGTTGGTTCGAATCTTACCTATCTCACCGCACCTTCAGTGTCACTTACAACTCCACTTCCTCCTCTCCAACTCCTCTTACCGTTGGGGTCCCCCCAAGGTTCTGTCCTTGGAACCCTACTATTCTCGATCTGCACGTTCTCCCTGGGTCAGCTGATAACCTCCCATGGCTTCTGCTATCATTTATATGCCGATGACACCCAAATCTATCTCTCTACCCCTCAGCTCACCCCATCAGTCTCCTCACAGATCACTGCCTTACTAACGGACATATCAGCCTGGATGTCACAGCACTTCCTCAAACTGAATCTATCTAAAACTGAGCTCATGATATTTCTTCCTTCCCCTGACTTCTCTGTTAAGATCAATAGCACAACTATTAGTGCGTCCCCACATGGCAGGGTGCTAGGGGTAACCCTAGACTCTGAACTGTCCTTTCAGGACCACATCCAATTCCTGTCCAAATCATGCCGCCTTAGCCTCTGCAACATCTCTAGAATACACCCCTTTTTAACCAATGACACCACCAAGCTTCTAATTCACTCTCTGGTTATCTCTCTCCTCGACTACTGCAACTCTCTCCTCATTGGATTACCTTTGCATACATTATTTCTCCTTCAGTCAATAATGAATGCTGCTGCAAGACTTATCCTCCACCCCTCACTACCAATCTCTTCACTGACTTCCACTCACCCAATGAATAAAATTCAAAGTGCTAACAATAATTTACAAAGCCATCCACAACTCTGCCCCCAGCTACATCTCTAACCTAGTCTCAAAATACCAACCAAGCCGCCCTCTTCGGTCCTCCCAAGACCTCCTGCTCTCTAGCTCCCTTGTCACCTCCTCTCATGCTCGTCTCCAGGATTTCTCCAGAGCTTCTCCCATCCTTTGGAACTCCCTACCCCAATCTGTCCAACTGTCTTCTAATCTACCCATCTTTAGACGATCCCTGAAAACCTTTCTCTTTAAAGAAGCCTATCCTGCTTCTATCTAAGGCTACTTTCACACTGAGGCACTTTACAGATGCTATTTAGTTAAAAATAGCGCCTGTAAAGCACCTCAAAAATCAATGGCAAGCGCTTCCGAAGCGGCTACACACTGCCTCGTTAGCGCGGAGCACCGGCACTTTTAACCCTGTTTTAACCCCTTGTGGGGGGTTAAAAACGCAGAGCTCCCGCCTGCATAGCGGAGCCACATCGCTGGTAAAACTCTGCTAAAACTAGCAGGGTTTTACCGCAACTGCGGCTACCTGTGCAGTGTGAAAATAGCCTAATACTCTCTTACTTTCTACATGAGCTCATTGCCCACAGCTATTACCTTTTGTATCAATTGACCCTCCCTCTTAGATTGTAAGCTCTAATGAGCAGGGCCCTCTGATTCCTCTTGTACCAAATTGTGATGTAACTGTACTGTCTGCCTTCATTTTGTAAAGCGCTGCGCAAACTGTTGGCGCTTTATAAATCCTGTATAATAATAATATCTCCTAAACCTACATGGTTTAGGAGATATTCGCCCTGCATGCAGCCGCTGACGTTGGCGGCGCATGCACTTTGATGAACCAGCGGAGGCGGCTGGACAATCAGAGCTGGCTGCCGTAACGAAGAGCTCACGCACGCATACGCGTGAGTGATGTCACACCGCTCCAGCCACTCACAGCGTACCCGGAAGAAAGAAGAGGACCATCATGTCAGCTCCCTCCCTGTCGGGCATCAGGGGCCTTGTTCTAAGGTAAGTATTTCATAATGTGCTAGTATGCGGTGCATACTAACACATTATGCTATTGTCTTGCAGGATTTTTTTTTCTTTTAGGCGGGTTTACTACCGCTTTAACTTTTTTTGCTTAGAATAAAGATCATGATTCTCTCATGATTCTCGCGGTGTAACATCATCTTACATATACAAAAAATTGTGCTAACTTCACTGTTTAGTTTTTTTTTTTTTTTTTTGAAAGTGTAATTTTTTCCCCAAAAAATTGCTTTTGAAAGATATTGCAACAACCACCATTTTATTCTCTAGGATCTCGGCTAAAAAAATGATATACAGTATCTCACAAAAGTGAGTACACCCCTCACATTTTTGTAAATATTTTATTATATCTTTTCATGTGATAACACTGAAGAAATTACACTTTTCTACAATGTAAAGTAGTGAGTGTACAGCTTGTATAACAGTGTAAATTTTCTGTCCCCTCAAAATAACTCAACACACAGCCATTAATGTCTAAACCGCTGGCAACTAAAGTGAGTACACCCCTAATTGAAAATGTCCAAATTGGGCCCAATTAACCATTTTCCCTCCCCGGTGTCATGTGACTCGTTAGTGTTACAAGATTCCAGGTGTGAACTCTCTTATACTGGTCACTGGATGTTCAACATGGCACCTCATGGCAAAGAACTCTCTGAGGATCTGAAATAAAGAATTGTTGCTCTACATAAAGATGGCCTAGGCTATAAGAAGATTGCCAAGACCCTGAAACTGAGCTGCAGCACGGTGGCCAAGACCATACAGTGGTTTAACAGGACAGGTTCCACTCACAGCCATCATGTGATGTAAACAGAAAGCCTGTTGCTAGGCGATCAACTCTCCCTCTCCTCAGACGGAAGTTGTCAGTGAGGAGAGTGAGAGTGGATCGCTGCAGCCGGCGGTGATCAGTGTGTATGAGCTGTTTTTTACAGCTGTTTTACACTGTCCCTCACACAGTGGCCCACAAAGTGTAATCATCCCACACATGTCCCCAGTGTCCCCACACAGTACAATCATCCCACACATGTCCCCAGTGTCTCCACACAGTGCAATCATCCCACACATGTCCCCAGTGTCCCCACACAGTACAATCATCCCACACATGTCCCCAGTGTCCCCACACAGTGCAATCATCCCACACATGTCCCCAGTGTCCCCACACAGTGCAATCATCCCACACATGTCCCCAGTGTCCCCACACAGTACAATCATCCCACACATATCCCCAGTGTCCTCACACAGTGCAATCATCCCACACATGTCCCCAGTGTCCCCACACAGTACAATCATCCCACAGATGTCCCCAGTGTCCCCACACAGTGCAATCATCCCACATATGTCCCCACACAGTGCAATCATCCCACACATGTCCCCAGTGTCCCCACACAGTGCAATCATCCCACACATGTCCCCAGTGCCCCCACACAGTACAATCATCCCACACATGTCCCCAGTGTCCCCACACAGTGCAATCATCCCACACATGTCCCCAGTGTCCCCACACAGTGCAATCATCCCACACATGTCCCCAGTGTCCCTACACTTGCCCCCCCCCCCCACAGTGTCACCCCACAGTGTCCCCACACAATAAAAACACCTGTCCCAATGATCATCTGCACACATATGTCTGTGTGATCATCTGCGCATATCTGTACATGATTATCTGCGTACATCTGTCCGTGATCACACAAACCAATTATTATACACTTATTCAGATTTTTTTTACCAAAGACATGTAGCAGAATACATTTTGGCATAAATTTATGACAAAATTTGATTTTATTGAATTTCTTTTAAAACAGAAAGTATAAAATATTGTTTTTTTTTTCAAATTTTTCGCTCTTTTTTCGCTTATATTGCAAAACATAAAAAACGCAGTGGTGATTATATACCACCAAAAGAAAGCTCTATTTGTGTGAACAAAATTATAAAAATTAAATTTAGGTTCAGTGTAGCATGACCGTGCAATTCTCATTGAAAGTGTGAGAGCACAGTAAGCTGAAAATTGGTCTGGGAAGGAAGGGGGTGAAAGTGCCCAGTATTGAAGTGGTTAATCAGCCACAGAACCTGTGTAATTAATATGTGTTCAGTTTTAAGACCTGATTCATACCTATGCATTTTTAGTACTTTTTGCATTTTGCAATTTTCCACTACAGAACGTTTTCCACAGGAAAACATGTTAAATTGATTGTAGTGCAAATCTGCAAAATGTAAAAAACACTATAGAATGCATAGGTGTGAATCAGGCCTTAAGGGATGAGGTGGCATCCCAATTTGAGCAATACGCTTTTGTGAGAGTATAGTTTTGCTAAAAACACTACTTCAAAAATGCTGCTACAACTTTCTACAGCTAACACTACTGGCATTTTTATAAAGTCCAGTGTGCATAAGGCCTTAACGTCAGTAGGACCATGCTGCAGCCATGTGGCAGTTGTGGAGTGGTAACTTTATGTAAAATCCCCCTTGGGATTGAAAAACAAGCAATTCCTCTAAATCTTGATCTGAAAAGTGATCCACCATGAATCACTTTTCAGAGCCTGCTGAAAGAAACCTTGGAAACCTTTCACATGGCGGGTTCAATCAGGTTCGCCTGTCAGTTTTTTAGACCCCTTTCACACTGGGGCCGCGACCGCGTTGTCGGAAAAGCGCTGTTTTTTTTACCGGCGCTTTATCACTGTTTAAAGCGGAGTTCCGCCCACATACATTTTTTTTTCTGGCATCAACCTAGTTAGTATTCATTACATAAATAAAGCAATTGATGGCTTTAAATCTGGGTAGTCTTCCTATTTATTTTGTACTTACATTGCTGATTTTTTCTTTACTGGGAGTTCCCATCTTAGCTGTGGGCATGTGAAGCCCACTCGCACCCTCCTCTAGTCTCTTCCTGGATAAGGTGCATGCTGGGTAACCAGCATGCACCTCTCGATCTTGAGTGACAGAGGAAGGTCCCGCCCCGTTGTTATGGCAACATAGATAACATGTCTCTCCCCCACAAAATTTTACAGCTCAGGGATGCCCACTGACTCATGGGAAATGATGACTCACATTTCCCATGAGCCCAGGCGAGGCAGGAAGTGACGCGGAGTGCCGCGGATCAGGAAGTGGAAGATTACAGGGACCACATAGCAACAGGACGCTTAGGGTGAGTATAATTTTTTTTTTCAAAGGTGATTCATCATGCACAGAGGATTTGAAATATATAAAGATGTATTTGTGGGTGGAACTCCGCTTTAAGCCCCACTTTTTGGCCGCTAGTGGGGAGCTTTTAACCCCTAAAAAGGGGTTAAAAATTCCTGTTTTGCAGCGCTTTCAAATCCCTTTTATAGGCTCTTTGAAAGCGCTGCTCATTCAACCCACCCCAAATTTGCTGCTTGCAGGACTTTTTTTACCATCCTGCAAGTGCAACGCCCCAGTGTGAAAACTCACACTAGAATGAATAGACAGGCAGTTTTCAGGTGCTTAGCAGGTGCTATTTCCAGCGCTAAGCACCTGAAAACCGCCCAGTGTGAAAGGGGTCTCAGGTGGACCTGATCGGATGATCCATTCACCCATATGGTGACGTGTGCTCGTTTACACCCACCTACCTCTGGATTCAATCTGGTCCGCAAAAAAAAAAATCTAAGGGCTGGTTTACACTTGAGCGGCGCGACTTGCCAGGGCGAAGCAAGTCGCCCCGCTCAAGGCGATTTCAACGCGGCTTGTGAGGAAACTTCTATCATAGAAGTCAATGTAAGACGCGCTGAGATCGCCCTGAAAATAGTGCAGGAACCATTTTTCTAAGGCGGAGCGAAGCGATTCGCTCCTATTAGAATGGTTCCATTGCACAGCATTGAGACGAATTGTCAGGCGAATCAAGTCGCCTGACAATTCGCCTAGATGTGAACGGGCCGCAAAGTCACGCTGCTCAAGTGTGAACCAGCCCTAAGGGGATCTATCGCTCTAGCTACACAGCTGCTGGTAAATTGGAGGGCTGACACTCCTTGCTCAGGTGCTCTGACTCGCGTAAATCTCAGTAAATAGCAGAAAAATGAGCCGGTACTCTGGAACCGTATGCAACTTCTTTAATTCACATCAACCATGTAAAAAACAGCAAGTTGATGCGTTTCAGTAGTTGTGCCTTGTTCACAGCTTAGTATACAGACTAAAAATACACACATACATACATAATTATAAAAACTAACAATCATGTGACTTGCTCCAAACCAATTAAATGCTAGCGGCAATTGATTAGAATTGGGAAACACTGCTGCAGGTGTATGTCTCCCTGTAGGACCAAAGACATAAGGAATTATATAAAATCACCAGATAAGTACAAAAAGATTGTAGCGCTTACCCCCGTAGGACCGGCTGAGTTTGAAGATATAATTTACTACTCTGACAGGACAACCCTTTAAACAAACTTTACCCCTCCGGCACACCGGATTCCACTATGGAGCAATGCTCTAATAATCAACACTGAGTCTAAAATGCAATTATTCAGATTGGTGTTTACTGTACAGACTGCAAAAACCAATGTAATAACATCCACAATGAAGATCAACATTTAGCAATTAGAAAAATTGGCACAATTATGCATAAATATAACTACCTCGGTGAAACAGGTTACCCAATGGGATATCACATTTCCCTGACACTGGGGGACTCCCTGAAGAGAGGGGTAGATTGTCTCCCAATGTCAGAAATGTGCAAAAAAAAAAACTGCATTTAAATACTACAACCCAAGCTTAGCACAATAGTCTCTCAGTTTCTAGCAGAGCTCTGCACTTGGTCTTTGGTTGGTGCACTTATGAGTCTTCGCTTAGGAGGGGCCCTGAAGGTATGTAATCTAGATCAACTCGTTTGTAATCCAGAGAAAGGCTTGAATAAAGTAGATAACAAAGGATCCGTCACTGTGAAGTGATATCCAGGACTGATGCCCTTCTTCAACACACTGCTCTCAGAGGCATTCAAGTTAACACACACAGTCATAACAGTCACTGACTTAATCAGGTATTTTCTTGTCTCACCCTCTTTGAGTTCTTCTGGGGGAGGAACAACCGCTCTGTCACTGCTACAACAGGGCTAGCGTCCGACTGACGCTCCAGCCCGATCAGCCTCTGCGGGACTCTCCAGCAACACTTCTGGTTTCAATTGCAGTGATCACCACCACGATCAAGGCAGGGGTGAGTTGATCCTTAGGCAGACTCTGGGATGCTCTCTCACATACACAGCTCCCTGAAGCCTTCCCTTTCCCTCCAGACACGAGGCTGCTGCTCTTCTAGTCTCTTCCAGGTCTTCCCTTCCTGTTAACCTCTTTCCTTCAGCCAGCACACTGGGATTTGTAGTCTGGATCCCAATCAGTCTAATGGGAATCCCAGCACTTCGAACTCCATTTCCCAGGATACAGTTCTACTGCTTGATGCTCCTCCTGAGCTGGCTGACTTCAAGTTCCAATCAACAAACAGCAGCCAGAGCAAGTCAGGCTGCACTAACAAGTGTGTGTGAGTTTGTAAATTCCTGAGGGGGGGGGGGCAAATCCCTCTTTGGCTGTAGCAGGTTGTGTCAGTGATGCAGGATTTTATCCCTCCGCTACATCCACCTCCCACTTGAGAACCTTTGGTCCTCCAAAGGCAGGGAGGCAACATCTAGAGTACATACCGTTTACACCTTGAGGGGGGTGAAAAAGTTAAATACAGAGGGCATAAAATCATATAATCACGCAACCCTTTCTCTACTGGTAATACTCAAACTTAAACAACTCATCTCCTGACATAAATCTGACAGGGGAACCTCCCACCAGTTTTCACAAAGAGGAGGGTTGCCCTGATTGCTAGCTATCTCAGCAGATGTGTCTCTTCCAGATGTGCCAGGGGGTGGGTTAGGGTTGTCCGCCACAAAATCTGTAGTGGAAGGACCAGGCTCTACGGAAGCTCTTTGAGAAACAAGGATCACCTCTTCAGAGCATTCACCCAGGTTGTCATAGGTTAGTCTCTTGGGTGGGCGAATGACTCTCTTCTCTCTTTTCTCTTTAGCTTCAGGGGTCATGAGCATTCTCTCTTCTCCTCGCTCAAGTTGTCCTTGAACCTCTTCCACTGGAGTTTCTTCTACTGAATGGAACTCCTCCTCCAATGCAGAGGGATGATGGTCTTCAGAATCTATTGTAGGCAACTCAAGTAAGGAATCTTCCAAAGTGTGCGAGGATTGCCCTTGGGGCACGAACTCAGGGGCCTCTGGCCTGAGAGGTTCAGTTGTTTTTACCTCAGGGGAGGACAAAGAAGAAGGATCAGGAGGTTCTGATGCATGGGGTGGCCACCGCCAACTTACTCCCATTTCCTCGTCCTCACTGTCTTCTTCAATATCCAGAGACGCTGATTGAGACCAGGTTACTGGACGAGACCTCTGCGAGACAGCAGGTGTAAGCCTATGCTCTGGGAGCGATGGCATATGGACTGCCTCCGACAGGGGCAATAGGTGATTGTGATGCCACGTCTTCAACGGACCAGTGTTTCCTTCTGGTCTGATCTGGTACACTGGTAAACCTGGCAATTGTTTACAGATCACATAGGGCTGTGATTTCCAACGGTCAGCCAACTTATGTTTCCCAGGAATGCCCAGATTTCTGAGTAGTACTCTATCACCTGGCTGTAGATCTTGTACTTTCACTTTCAAGTCAAAACTTCTCTTGTTCCTCTCTCCTCTAGCATCTGAAGCAGCTTGAGCCTTTTCATAAGCAGTTTTCAAACTCTTTCTCAAACGATCCACATACCCCTTATGAGACGCTTCAGAAGTACCATCCAGAGAGGTACCAAAGGCTAAGTCAACAGGTAGCCGAGCCTCTCTTCCAAACATTAACAAATAAGGTGAGTAGACGGTAGCGTCATTTGAAGTGCTATTGTAGGCATGCACAATGGCCGCTATATGTTTACTCCAATGTTGTTTCTGCTCTGAAGTGAGGGTACCAAGCATGTTCAAAAGGGTTCTGTTGAATCTCTCCGGCTGAGGGTCTCCATGAGGATGGTACGGGGTAGTTCGTGATTTCTTTATGTCAAGAAGATCCATCAGTTTCTTTATGAGTCGTCCCTCAAAGTCTCTTCCTTGATCGGAGTGAATACGTTGAGGCAGGCCGTAATGCACAAAGAATTTCTCTACTAGAACTTTGGCTATAGCGGAGGCTTTTTGATCTTTGGTGGGAAAAGCTTGGGCATATCTGGTGAAGTGGTCAGTTATCACCAGAATGTTTCCTTGCCCACTCGAATCAGGCTCTAAGCACAGGAAATCAATACACACCAACTCCATAGGCCCTTGACTCTGGAGATGGCCCATTGGGGCAGCTCTCTGTGGTAGGGTCTTTCTCTGTATACATCGAATGCAAGAGTGGCAATGATTCTCAACTTCGGCTCTCATGCCAGGCCAATAGAACCGATCTTTTATCAAACTTAGAATTCGGTCAGATCCTAGGTGACCATGTTCATCATGTAAAGCTGTCAGCACAGTTTTCCTATGTTTTTCAGGTAACAATAGCTGCCATTTTTCTTCGGTATCACCAGAGGGGCCCCTTTGGTAGACCACTCCATTGAGCAGATGCAACCGATCCCACTCTCTATGAAGTGTTCGTGCATCTCTTTGAGTATCGGTGAGCAGTATGTAAAGGCACTGACTCTCTATGGCCCTTAGTGCCAATTTACAAAGCGGATCTTCTAACTGATCTCTTCTCAATTCTTTCGTAGAGAGTTTTGGCAAACACTCTGATTTGGGTGAGGTCACAATAACTCCTTGGGACCTCAATAGCCATGACTCCAATTTCTTCAGCCCTCGAGCCACCTCTCATCCTGTAATTCACACCTTCACTAAGAGCTTGTACACCTTCAGGAGACAACTGAGTCCACTCTTCTAGAGAATCTCCAGATTCATATGGCCGTCTTGACAGGGCGTCTGCATCCCCATGTCAGATCCCTGGACAATACTTGAGGCTGAAGGAGAATTCAGATAAAGCAGCCAGCCATCGATGACCAGTGGCATCCAGCTTCGCAGTAGTAAGGATGTAGGTGAGAGGGTTGTTGTCAGTCTTAACCAGGAAGTCTGCCCGGTACAAATAATCTCTCAGTCTATCCACCACAGCCCATTTCAAAGCCAAAAACTCAAGTTTGTGTGTCGGGTAATTCTTTTCACTAGGCGTCAGGCTCCTGATTACATAAGCAACTGGGTGTAAGCCTTTACCATATTCCTGATAGAGGACCCCTCCAAGTCCATCTCGACTGGCATCAACATGGAGCTCATATGGTCTGGCTGGGTCTGCATAGGCCAGTACTGGAGTAGTGGTCAGCCTCTGTTTCAGTTGTTGGAACACCTCTTCACATTGATCACTGCCCTTGAATGGACTCCTTAGGCCTCCTATGTCCCCCAGTGGACCCAGAAGGTTGCACTGAATCTGGATCATCCCCACCTCCTTCCTTCTTCAACAACCCAGTGAGTGGGCAGGCTATCTTGGCAAACCCTTCCACAAATCTTCTGTAGTAAGAACAGAATCCCAGAAATGACCGAAGTTCTGTCACATTGGTAGGCCTTGGTGAGGAAGTAACAGCTTTTATCTTCTGGGGGTCGGTAGCCACACCTTCAGCAGACACAATATGACCCAGATAAATGACAGAGGGCTGATAGAAGTGACATTTCTCCAATGACAACTTCAACCCTTCCTCATTGAGTCTCTTCAAAACCTTCTCCAGCCGTTCCTCATGCTCTTCCAGAGTTCTGCCGAAAACAATGACATCATCTAAGTATACCAACACTTCAATGAGGTTCAGATCACCTACAGTCTTCTCCATCAATCTCTGAAAAGTGGCTGGGGCACCAGACAGACCTTGAGGCATACGATCAAATTCAAAGAACCCCACCGGGGTAATGAAAGCAGTCTTCTCCCGGTCTTCTGGGTGCATGGGGATCTGGTAATACCCGCTCTTCAAATCCAACACACTGAACCATTTGGCCCCTGACAGACTCTGTAAGGCATCTTCTATCCTTGGGGTGGTGTACTGGTCAGGGATGGTTCAAGGTTCAAGGTTCGATAATCTATACATAGTCTCAAAGATCCATTCTTCTTCCGTATTACTACTATTGGGGAAGCATAGGGGCTTTGAGACTCGCGGATGATACCTGTCCTCTTCAATTCAGCAAGTTGCTCACGTAGATCTTCAAGGTCTCCCAAAGGTACCCGGCGGACTCTCTCCCTAAATGGCTTGTCCTACTCAAGACGGATGCTATGATGTGCACTCTTCGCACATCCCTCATCAAATTCACTCTTGGAAAAGATTCCTCGCCATCTGAGAAGCTGAGCTTGGGCTCTGTCTTTCCATGCAGAAGAAAGAGGACTATCCTCTGGGTAAAACTTTTCAGCCGGGATTTCATCCTTCATCCCTCCCACCAAACTGGACGGGGAGATGGGGGTAGCTGGGTTTACTTGCCCCAATAGCATCCGAGCGGGAATCTTCACTGGGTTGGCTGTGATGTTTCGGACACTGACCCAGACTTTCCCATGATTTCTACGCAAAGCTTTGGTCAAGATCACTTCTGGAATTATTTCCACCTCTGCTCTGGAGCTCTCTCCTTCAAGCACTATGAAGGGGCCAGGTTGCTCCCAATTTAGTCTCACCTGTGCTTGTAAACAGGCAAGCTCTTCAGGCTGTAGCACTTTTTCTTCCTGATCCAGACGCCATACTTTGCCCACTCCCTCTAGTGGGGCCTTTTGTTCCTGAACAATGCGCTGGTAGGCTTGCCTCAACA
Organism: Glandirana rugosa; assembly: GCA_018402905.1. NCBI lineage: Eukaryota > Metazoa > Chordata > Amphibia > Anura > Ranidae > Glandirana > Glandirana rugosa. The sequence goes on from BLSH010251187.1 coordinate 308,392, forward strand.
TAGGGTGTACCTTTGTGGCTGGGTTTTTAGACTCTGGTACCAATGGCATCAGCAACCTCCTGACAAGATTGGTGTTCGTTCCAATGATGAGGGAACTCTTGTTAGCCCCAGGTGGGCGGGGGCAGACCACTGCCAGAGTGTCGAAGGCCTCAGTCCTTCCAGCTATGGAGTAATCGAAGGCTAGCTTGATTGGTAAGTAACCATCATAAGGGAAGTTCTGAGTCCCAATCTCCCATATCTCCAATTCTTCTAATTTATGCAATGGCAGATGTTTGAGATGCTTGTCGTAGAAGTCTCTATAAAGGAGGGTCACTTGAGCCCCGGTATCCAATAGAGCTCGGGTGTAGATGCCCTCTACCTGGATAGGCACAACAGGGGAAGGTCCTACCAATTCCTCAGGGAACTTGAAATGCACTGGTGTTTTAATTCTTCCAGTAGTTTGCGTCCACGCCTTCTTCTTGGGCCTTGGGCCCCGTTTTGGCTTTGGGATAGGCCTAAGAGCTTGGAGTGCATTGATCCTGCCATCCTGATCAGCCCTTGTCAGCAGAGGTGGGACACTAGGTTTTCTATAGGTGACAACAGTAGTCTTTGGAGGAGGTTTTGACTCTGGCTGACTCCTTCCAGTATCTCTCAGATTGGAGCGAGCTATTGTAAATGGACGCCCAGTTGGCACCTTCACTGGGGTCCGCTGGAGTTTCCCGCCGGCCTTGGGCACTGTCCTCCAAACTTCACTGGACTTGGACACACTTGTCTGAAATGTCCCACTCCTCCACAATTGTAGCAGGTTCTCAGATTTGCTGGCTTCTCTACATGGGTATCCTTGGAGTTGGAGGGCTTCCCACACTCTACAACTTCATCCTTAGGTTGAACGGTAGATTTTTCCGTCAACAGGGCTATCTTCTCCATTAGCTGCGACACTTGGACCCTTAGAACTTCAACTTCTTTAGGGCCTTCGGTCGTGTTGACCGCCCTCACTCCAACAACAGATTCAGCCACCTGGGTTTTGGCTTCCTCTCTGATAGCCTTCATGAATCTAGCATAGGTAAGTAGGTCGTCTGGATTTCTAGCTCAAAGTTGCGGTATGATGGGATCCCCTGGCTGGGCTCCTCTGATCATTTGTGTTACTAGGTTCTTGGTTGCAGCTTTAGCCTCCATTCCACCTTTCATAATCACTTGTTGAAGAATCTGATCCAGCCGTGTGACATAGGCTGTTAAACTCTCACGTTCTCTCTGATAAGTGTGATGAAAGATATAAATCAGTTCTGTGCAGTCTTCCACGCTGCCATAGACCATCCGAAGTGCTTCTAGACACTCAGAAGCTGTGCAGCTAGGTTTGTCCCTCTTCAGGCTCCGAATCACACTAGAGGTGGGGGCCCGCAGACTTTCAATCACTTTTTGTCTTTTAATCGGGTCAGTCACTTCCCACTTCTGAACTGCTAGGGTGGTTTGATCAATCCAGGTGTCAAAATCATCTTCTCCGGTGGGTGTGGGAATTTTCCCTGAAAAGAATCGAGGCTTGCGATATCCACAATCAGCTGGCACTACTGGGTTCTTGAGAAGACCTGTAACGATTTTCCCAAACTCAGCCACTAAGAGGGAAGATGATTCTGCAGAGGAGGTAGCTGGCTGTGAGGTGGTGACTTTGGGGTCTGGCATGTGACTCTCAGACTCTCCCGAGGTGGGCCCTGAGTCCTCTGGATGAATTAGTGTAACATTGACGTCCACATTCAGTGGGAAACTATCCTTCTGCAAAATACCTGGAACTCCCTTCTTCCATTCAGTCAGAACATAAGTACGGTTGGTACTAAGGCTCTCTCTCACATTCAGTATTGACATTCTCTGGCTCGTGTCTAAAGCAGCCCATGCTTGGTGGACTCTATCTTCAGTCCAGTCGCTTCCAGGAACACTGAAGACTACACACAACTCCTCTTGTCCATTCTCTTCTTTACACCACTGAATCACGGCGGCCGGGTCTATTTTGGCACGTCTAGAAGTTATGATTAGTATGGCTGACTGCAGAGTAGAGGGAATATAAATCCCGGACGAGCACCCCACATGTAGCGCTTACCCCCGTAGGACCGGCTGAGTTTGAAGATATAATTTACTACTCTGACAGGACAACCCTTTAAACAAACTTGTCCCCTCTGGCACACCGGATTCCACTATGGAGCAATACTGTAATAATCAACACTGAGTCTAAAATGCAATTATTCAGATTGGTGTTTACTGTACAGACTGCAAAAACCAATGTAATAACATCCACAATGAAGATCAACATTTAGCAATTAGAAAAATTGGCACAATTATGCATAAATATAACTACCTCGGTGAAACAGGTTACCCAATGGGATATCACATTTCCCTGACACTGGGGGACTCCCTGAAGAGAGGTGTAGATTGTCTCCCAATGTCAGAAATGTGCAAAAACAAAAACTGCATTTAAATACTACAACCCAAGCTTAGCACAATAGTCTCTCAGCGTCTAGCAGAGCTCTGCACTTGGTCTTTGGTTGGTGCACTTATGAGTCTTCGCTTAGGAGGGGCCCTGAAGGTATGTAATCTAGATCAACTCGTTTGTAATCCAGAGAAAGGCTTGAATAAAGCAGATAACAAAGGATCCGCCACTGTGAAGTGATATCCAGGACTGATGCCCTTCTTCAACACACTGCTCTCAGAGGCATTCAAGTTAACACACACAGTCATAACAGTCACTGACTTAATCATGTATTTTCTTGTCTCACCCTCTTTGAGTTCTTCTGGGGGAGGAACAACCGCTCTGTCACTGCTACAACAGGGCGAGCGTCCGACTGACGCTCCAGCCCGATCAGCCTCTGCGGGACTCTCCAGCAACACTTCTGGTTTCTATTGCAGTGATCACCACCACGATCGAGGCGTGAGTCGATCCTTAGGCAGACTCTGGGATGCTCTCTCACATACACAGCTCCCTGAAGCCTTCCCTTTCCCTCCAGACACGAGGCTGCTGCTCTTCTAGTCTCTTCCAGGTCTTCCCTTCCTGTTAACCTCTTTCCTTCAGCCAGCACACTGGGATTTGTAGTCTGGATCCCAATCAGTCTAATGGGAATGAGGCGGGGCTCAGGTTGATGTCAGCACGTGGCCCCGCCCCATGCCAATATAAGGCAACGGCACAGCACAGACCCAGCATTCGAGTAGAAGACAGTGATGAGTCAACATCTCCAGAAGAGAAGTAGAAGAAGAAGGAGAAGCTAGCCGAGGAGACAGTGGCAAAAGAGCAGAAGACAGAAGATGCCTCAAAAGACAGAAACTCAGCGGAAGACCCCTCAGAAGACAGAAGACCCTGCAAAAGAGCCGAAGAAAGAAGATGAGGGAGAAGAGAGGGGAGTAGACGCCGGAGCTGATTTAATAAAATATTTTAAAAAGCGGTGTAGTGTGTTTTTTTGTACACTTCCTTTGCAGGTAAATGGGTAGGGGTACGATGTACCCCATACTCATTTACATAGGGTGGGGGGCCGGCATCTGGGGGCCCCCTTATTAAAGGGGGATTCCAGATTCTGATAAGCCCCCGCCCGCAGACCCCAACAACGGCCAGGGTTGTCGGGAAGAGGCTCTTGTCCCCATCAACATGGGGACAAGGTGCTTTGGGGTGGGGGGCGCAGAGCCCCCATACAACCCATGTTGAGGGCATGCAGCCTGGTATGGTCCGGGAGGGGGGATTTGGGAATTTTTTACCTGACATCGGGCCCGACGTTTTGCTTATTTTTTTTGCATACGCCCGTGTGTATAAGGCCTTAGGCTCCATGCACGCTGTAGCTGATAAAAAAACGCCCAAACGATAAAAAATGGTCGTTTAACAGTCCAAAAATGCCCCTTTATGTTATCCTATGTGTCCATGCACACATGGACATCAATTGTCATTTAACAGCAGTGGCGTTTTTGGGCTGTTATCTGAACGCCCTGAATTGGTGTTCAAGAGTCGTTCTTCTGACCACAAAAAACACTGGACGCTGCTAAATGCTCATAAACGCTGGTAAACAACCGTTTATCGGCGTCCAGCATTTTTTGTAGTCAATGGAAACTAATGAAGTAAAAAAAAAAAAACGCTCAAAAACGCTGACGCCGATAAACGCTGCTTACAAATGCTGCAAAAGAACGTTTTCTAAGCAGCGTCTCCTGCCCGAAGCTCAGGGAGCGTCCAGTGTGCATGAAGCCTTACTGTTTAGTTTTTTTTTATTCATTAAAGTGTATTTTTTACAAAAAAATGGCATTTGAAAGACCGCTGTGCAAATACCGTGTGACATAAAATATTGCAACAACTGCCATTTTATTCTCTAGGGTCTCTGCTAAATAAGTATAATGCTTGGGGGTTTCAAGTCATTTTCTAGCAGAAAATATTGGATTTTTATTTTATAAGCCACAAATGTCAGAAAAGGTTTTAAGTGGTTAAAACTTCCCTCATACAGATCGGAATTCACTCCTTTGATAAAAGAACAAGGAGATACATTGTTTTTTCTTTTTTTCTTTCTAAGTAGAAACCAATATCAGGGCAGCTAGCCAAGTTTAACAGCTAATAGATTAAAGCGGAGTTCCACCCAAAAGTGGAACTTCCACTTTAAGTCCTCCTACCCAGCTTCGGATGCTGAAACAGAGCTTTTGGGAAGGAGGGGGGGTGGGGATAACCATTTTTTTTCGGGTACTTTTGCCCCAGTCGCCTTAGGTGATCAGAAGTGGAAGGTCTCCTTCCCCCTCCCTCCCAAAGTCTTCTGGGACACAGGACAGGTCCTAGAAAACTTTAGGACCAATCACAAAGCGCAGCGCTGCTAGCACAGGCTCAGTGTGTGCCCGGCCGTGAAGCCGTGGCTGGGTGCCCACAGTAGCATTGCTGGCGCCGCGGAGGGGAGGGGGAGAGGAGTGAGGTTCCATGCGGCTCCATCACTGGACCGGGAGACAGGTGAGTGTGTCTGTTTATTAACCACTTGCCGACCGCCAAGGTGGTTCGATATCGCAAACCGCCGTCATATGACTCACGCGCTCACTGTGTCCGAGAGGGGCCAGGGAGCGGGTAGGGAGGTACTCGATCTCCGCCGGCTACCCGCGATGCCCCCCCCCACAGTGAAAGAACGGAGGTCCGTGTAAGTAAACACGGATCTCTGTTCTGTGAGAGGGGGAAGGGCTGTGATCAAAGCCTTCCTCTATATGGAAGCCATGATCACTCCCCTCCCCCTGCCAGGCCAGCCAACATACAGTTAGAACACGCCCAGGGAACACAGTTAACCCTTAGAGTGCCCCCCCAGGTTAACCCCTTCACTGCCAATGGCATTTACACAGTAATCAGTGCATTTTTATAGCACTGATCGCTGTATAAATGCCAATGGTCCCAAAAAAGTGTCAAAATGGTCCGACATGTCCGCCGCAATATTGCAGTACCGCTACAAATCACAGATCGCCGCCATTACTAGTAAAAAAAAAATAAAAGCCCCAGAAATGAATTCTCATCATCCGTAAACGCAGCAGCTTTTGCGCAAACCAATCAATAAACGCAGATTGTGATTTTTTTTATCACAAATATGAGGAATAATATAAATCGGCGAAAACCGTTGAAAAAAAATGTTTTTTTATATATTTTGTTTGGATTTGTATTTCAGCAAAAAGTAAGAAATTTGTTTTTTTTTTTGCAAAATTGTCGCTCTTCTTTTGTTTATAGCGGTGATCAGAAATGACGCAGCGGTGATAAAAAAAAAAGCTCTATTTGTGGGAAAAAAAGGATACAAATTTAGTTTGGGTACAACGTCACACTACCGCGCAATTGTCAGTTAAAGCGACGCAGTGCCGAATCGCAAAAAGTGCTCTGGTCCTAAAGTGGCAAATCCTTCCGGGGCACTTTTTGTAGCTGCTGACTTTTAATAAACATAAGGAAAGGGTGGAACTCCGCTTTAAGCAGAGAAAGGCTCTCGCTGAATCGGAGATTCTGTATTTTAAAACAGTGAGGGGAGAGAATTTCTGATCGGCTGCCACTTGCCAGGATGCAGTTTATCGTCGCCATAGCGACCTAGCACCTGGGGATTGTCAAGCCCTGAAATATATATATATATATATATATATATATATATATATACACACATATATATATATCTCTAAGTTGAGCCCATAAGTTTACATACCCTGGCAAAATTTTTTGATTTAATTTTTCAGAGAATATGAATGATAACACAAAAACATTTCTTTCACTCCTGATTAGTGTTTGGCTGAAGCCATTTATTATTAATCAACTGTGTTTACTCTTTTTAAATCAAAATGACAACAGAAACTACCAAATGACCCTGATAAAAAGTTTACATACCCTGGTGACTTTGGCCTGATAACATGCACACAAGTTGACACAAAGGGGTTTGAATGGCTATTAAAGGCAACCATCCTCACCTGCGATCTGTTTGCTTGTAATTAGTGTATGTGTATAAAAGGTAAATGAGTTTCTGTACTCCTGACAGACCCTTGTATCTTTCACCCAGTGCTGCACTGGTATTTCTGGATTCTGAGTCATGGGAAAAGCAAAAGAATTGTCAAAGGATAGTTACCTAGTTACATAGTAAACAAGGTTGAAAAAAGACACAAGTCCATCAAGTCCAACCTATGTGTGTGTTTTTAATATCAGTATTAAATTGTATACCCCTCAATGTTGTGGTCCCTTAGGTGTGCATCTAATATTTTTTTTTAATTATCTAGACTCTTAGCAGAGACTGCTGCTTGTGGAAGAGAATTCCACATCCTCACTGCTCTTACCGTAAAGAACCCTCTACGCTTTTTAAGGTTAAACCGCCTTTCTTCTATTTTTAGTGAATGGCCATGTGTCTTTGTGTGCTCCCTTGCACAGAATAGTTTTGTACCTACTGTGGGGTCACCAGTACAGTATTTGTACATTGAAACCATATCCCCTCTCAAGCGCTTCTTCTCCAGAGTGAATAAATTCAGTGTTTGCAATCTTTCCTCATAACTTAGGTCCTCCAATCCCTTAATTAGCTTTGTGGCCCTTCTCTGTACCCTTTCCAATACCAGGAAATGCTTCCTGAGGACTGGTGCCCAGAACTGGATGGCATACTCCAGGTGCGGCCTCACCAGAGACTTGTAGAGGGGGAGAATTATTGATTTATCCCTGGAGTTGATCCCTTTCCTGATGCATGCCAACACTTTGTTAGCTTTGCTTGCAGCAGCTTGGCATTGCATGCCTCTGCTGAGCCTGTTCTCCACTAGGACCCCTAGGTCTTTTTCCATCCTAGATTCCCCCAGAGGCTCTCCCCCTAGTGAGTAGTTTGCTTTCTTGTTCTTGTTACCCAAATTCATTATCTTACATTTTTCTACGTTAAATCTCATCTGCCACTTGTCTGCCCACCTCATTAATTTATTCAGATCTTCTTGCAAGGTTTCCACAACCTGTGTAGAGTTTATTGCTCTGCTTAGCTTGGTATCATCTGCAAATATTGAGATTGAGCTCTTCACCCCGTCCTCCAAGTCATTTATGAATAAATTGAATAGGATTGGTCCCAGGACAGAACCTTGGGGAACTCCACTTTCTACACCAGACCATTCTGCGTACTCCCCATTTATCACCACCCTCTGGACTCGCCCTTGTAGCCAATTTTCAATTCAGGTGCTCACCCTTCGATCCATGTTAAGGGACCTTAGTTTGTACAGTAAACGTTTATGGGGAACTGTATCAAATGTTTTTGCAAAATCCAGATACACCACATCTACAGGCCTTCCCTTATCTAGATGGCAGCTCACCTCCTCATAGAAGGTTAATAGATTGGTTTGGCAAGAACGATCCTTCATGAACCCATGTTGATTACCACTAAAGATACTGTTCTTGTTATAATAATCTTGTATGTAATCCCTTATTATTCCCTCCAAGAGCTTGCCAATTATTGATGTTAAGCTAACTGGTCTGTAGTTCCCAGTATATATCTTGGTCCTTTTTTATATAATGGTACTACATTGGCTTTCTTCCAATCAGCTGGTATCATACCAGTCAGAAAACTGCTCTTAAAGATTAGGTACAAAGGTCTGGCAATGACTTGGCTAAGTTTCTTAACCACTTCACCTCCAGAAGAATTTCCCAGTTTAGGACCAGAGCTCTTTTTGCAATTCGGCGCTGCGACGCTTTAACTGACAATTGCGCGGTCGTGCAGCGTTGTACCCAAACAAAATTTGGGTACTTTTTTTCCCACAAATAGAGCTTTCTTTTGGTGGTATTTGATCACCTCTGTGTCATTTCTGATTACCGCTATAAACAAAAGAAGAGCGACCATTTTGCAAAAAAACCCACATTTCTTACTTTTTGCTAAAATTCAAATCCAAAAAAAATATATAAAAAAAATTTTTTTTTCACAGGTTTTGGCCGATTTATATTCTTCCTCAGTGCGCACCCCCTAGTGGCCATTCGCAGATTGCCGTCTTTTTACAGCGATTCGCGGCCAGCGTCCACACTGCCGCCGTAAATATGCGGTAGGCAGTGTGGAACTGGTTAAGGACCCTCGGGTGTAAGCCATCTGGTCCCGGGGACTTATTAGTGTTCAGTTTTTCAAGCCTATTCCTGATTTTATCCTCAGTTAGCCATGAGGGTACTTCCTGTGACGTGCCGCGAGGATCAGCATTGTAGTTCTGAATAATTGAGCCCCCTGTTTCCTTCGTGAATACTGAGGAGAAAAATTAGTTTAACACCTTTGCCATTTCTCCATCCTTTGCAACCAGATTACCTTCATCATTCTTTATGGGGCCAATATGATCTGACCTCCCTCTCTCACGGTTTATATACTTAAAGAATTTCTTGGGATTCCTTTTACTTTCCTCTTCTATGTGTCTTTCATGTTCTATCTTAGCTGCTCTGATTGCACCTTTGCATTCCTTATTGTGTGTTTTATAAATATGAAAATCTGATATAGACCCCTCAGCCTTGTATTTTTTTGAAGGCCTTCTTCTTTGCTTTTATGTGTGCCTTTACATTGGAGTTAAGCCATCCTGGTCTTTGATTAGCTCCTTTAAATTTATTTCCCATTGGGATACACTGGCTCATACCTTTGTTTAGTATGTTCTTGAAGCACTCCCATTTTTCCTCCGCATTCATTGTTCCTAGAATTTTATCCCAGCTAACATCTTCCAGCACGGAGCGTAATTTATGGAAGTTGGCTCTCTTAAAATTCAGCGCCTTTGTATTCCCCTTATGTTTTCTATTTGTGTAATTTATACTGAAACTAATTGTCCTGTGATCGCTATTTACTAGATTACCCCTTACTTCCACGTCTGTGATCAGGTCTGTGTTGTTAGTGATCAGAAGGTCTAATAATGCTTTTTCTCTTGTTGGTGCATTTACTATTTGACACATGAAATTGTCCTGCAGGACATTTAGGAAATGGCGAGACTTAGCTGAATTTGCAGTACCTTCCTCCCAGTCAATATCTGGATAATTAAAATCCCCCATTATAATGACACTTCCCATCCTAGCCGCTATTTGGGGCCTATAGCATATACCCAGTTTTACTTTCCCCCTGGTATCCTCCCTTTGTAGCTCTAGCCATAAGGCTTCAACTTCCTCCCCAGATCCACTACTAATGTCATCCCTCACATTTATTCTTACGTCATTTTTTACCATATACGATATCCGGGGTTTATCGCCGATCCTACCCTTCACAGTAATATTACCCCCTAAAATTAATAGGTCTATAACTGACCCTCCTTCCATGACGTTTAAGTCGATTCAGAGCGGTAAAGGATTTACAGGACGTCCTGTTAAAGTACACAGTTTATCATTTACGTGGTTGTTCTCTTTTTCGTAATAATCTGGAAGACTAGTGATTGTTGTGTCTGGACTAGTGTCTGCACCTTCATTCCCCATTAGATCATTTATCGCTAGTGTCCTGTTAATCAAAGTCATATTTAATGTGTTTATCTTTTGTATTCCCCTTATGTTTCCGCGACTTAAAATTCTCTCGGTTGAAGGTATTTAATGCGAGGCACGAC
>BLSH010251187.1:318388-328787 GCA_018402905.1 Glandirana rugosa
CGCCCCCCCCCCCCCCCGTTGCCTAGTTTAAAAGCCCCTCTAACTTTTCGGCCATCCTCATTCCCTTCTCCATTTAGGTGCAGCCCATCCTTTCTATAGAGCTCATAACCGATTGAGAAATCGGCCCAGTTCTCCAGGAACCCGAAACCTTCCTTTCTACACCAGCTTCTCAGCCACTTGTTGACTTCCCTAATCTCCCACTGCCTCTCTGGTGTGGCTCGAGGTACTGGTAGTATTTCTGAGAATACTACCTTGGAGGTCCTAAGCCTTAATTTTGCTCCTAGGTCCCTGAAATCTTTTTTTAGGACACTCCACCTACTTCTAACTTTGTCATTGGTGCCAACATGCACCATGACAGCCGGTCTTCCCCAGCCCCTCCCAGCAATCTGTCCACCGGATCGGTGATGTTCCGAACCCGAGCGCCCGGTAAACAGCATACAGTTCGGTGCTTCAGGTCTTTGTGACAGATTTCCCTCTCTGTGTTTCTAAGAATTGAGTCCCCTAACAACACAATCTGTCTTACCTTTCCACTGGCTTCATCCCCACCCTGCTGGAGGAGTTACTCCCCTGGCAGCTAGGGGCACCACTCTGCTCCAGCAATGAAATAGGAAAAGGTAGTTGAACTGTATAAAACAGGAAAGGGATATAAAAAGATATCCAAGGAATTATGAATGCCAATCAGCAGTGTTCAAACTCTAATCAAGAAGTGGAAAATTAGGGGTTCTGTTGAAACCCAATCATGGTCAGGTAGACCAACTAAAATTTCAGCCACAACTGCCAGGAAAATTGTTCAGGATGCAAAAAAACCCCCACAAACTTCAGGACTCTCTGAAAACATGTGGTGTGGCTGTTTCAAGATGCACAATAAGGAGGCACTTGAAGAAAGATGGGCTGCATGGTCGAGTCGCCAGAAGAAAGCCAATTTTACACAAATGCCACAAAGTATCCCACTTACAATACACCAAGCAGCACAGAGACAAGCCTCAAACCTTCTGATACAGAGTCATTTGGAGCGATGAGACCAAAATTAAACTTTTTGGCCACAACCATAAACCCTACATTTGGAGAGGAGTCAACAATGCCTGTGAAACATAGGGGTGGATCGCAGATGTTTTGGGGACATGTGAGCTACAAAGATACAGGAAATTTGGTTAAAATTGATGGCAAGATGAATGCAGTATGTTATCAAAAAATACTGGAGGAACATTTGCATTCATCAGCCAGGAAGCTGCTCATGGGACGTACTTGGACATTCCAACATGACAATGATCCAAAACACAAGGCCAAGTCGACCTGTCATTGGCTACAGCAGAATAAAGTGAGGGTTCTGGAGTGGTCAACTCAGTCTCTTGACCTCAATATCATTGAACCACTCTGGGGAGATCTCAAACGTGCAGTTCATGCAAGACAGCCCAAGAATTTCCAGTAACTGGAGGCTTTTTGCCAAGAGGAATGGGCAACTTTACCATCTGAGAAGATAAAGAGCCTCATCCACAAATACCACAAACGACTTCAAGCTGTCATTGATGTTAACCACTTCAGATCCGCACTATAGGCGATTGACGGCTACAGCGCGGATCTCAAATGCCGGGAGGCTGTCAATTGACATCCTCCCCTTTGCGCGCTCCAGGCTCACTCTTGAAGCCGCCATACACTGCGTGGGCGTGCCTGCGAGTCGGGCGGACTCGAGGTTCGCCGGAGACCTGCAATCCCTTCACAGAAAGCCAGAACGGGGAACCGCCGATGTAAACACTGCGGTTTCCCGTTCTGTGAGGGGGGGACATGACAGATCTACTGATCCCTGTGATCGGGATCAATTAGATCTGTTATGTCCCTGTCAGCCCCACCCCCACACATACAGGGAACACATTTAACCCCTTCACTGCCCCCTTAGTGTTAACCCCTTCCCTGCCAATGTAATTTATACAGTTATCCGTGACTATTTTTAGATCTGATCGATGTATAAATGTCATTGGTCCCAAAAAAGTGTAAAAAATGTCAGATATGTCCGCCGCAATATCGCAGTCCCGATTAAAAATTGCAGATCGCCGCCATTACCAGTAAAAAAAAAATAAAACAATAAATAAGCCATAAACCAATTTCTATAGTTTGTAGGCGCTATAACTTTTGCGCAACCCAATCAAAATATGCTTATTGCGATTTTTTTTTTTTACCACAAATATGTAGAAGAATATATGTCGGCCTAAACTGAGGAATAAATGTGTTTTTTTTAATGTTTTATTTTTGGATATGTATTATAGCAAAAATTAAAAAAAAATGTTCTTAAAATATTTTAAAAAAAACGCAGAGCTGATCAAATACCACCAAAAGAAAGCTATGGGAAAAAAGGATGTCAATTTTGTTTGGGTACAACACCTCACAACCGCGCAATTGTCATTCAAAGAGTGACAGGGCTGAAAACTGAAAATTGGTCCGGGCAGGAGGGGGGTTTAAGTGCCCAGTAAGCAAGTGGTTGGAGGTATTAACAACTGGGGTATGTAGACTTTTGATCAGGGTCATTTGGGTAGTTTCTGTTGTCATTGTGATATAAAAGAGTCAACACAGTTGATTGATAATAAATGGCTTCAGCCAAACACTAACCATGAGGCTGCATTCACACAGGGGCGACCCAACTTCAGTGCGACTTTTCTAGGCGATTTCAGTGCGACTTTCAGGGCAACTTTAGCGCGACTTACAAGGCGACTTATGGTCAGAGAAGGGAGGGAGGGGGCTGCCCCAAATAAATTCTATTCTTTTTCACTACAAAGTCGCTTGCATTTAGATGGGGGGTCTGACAAGTTGGATAGAAGTCGCCTCCAAGTAGTACAGGAACCTTTTCTGAAGTCGGAGTGACTTCAGTAGTGTACATTAAGACCACTCCCATTCAATTCAATGGGATTTTACTTGCCAGGCGACTCAAGTTGGAGCGCAAGTCGCCCCTGTGTGAATGGGCACTGAGTGAAAGGAAAAGTTTCTGTTATTTGTATTCTCTGAAAAATGGCCAAGAAATCATAAATTATGCCAGGGTGTGTAAACTTATGAGCACAGCTCTATCTATCTATCGATAATATATTATATAATATATTATAGATAGATAGATAGAGCTGTGCTCATAGAGCTGTGCTCATAAGTTTACACACCCTGGCATAATTTATGATTTCTTGGCCATTTTTCAGAGAATATGAATAACAGAAACTTTTCCTTTCACTCAGTGCCCATTCACACAGGGGCGACTTGCACTCCAACTTGAGTCGCCTGGCAAGTAAAATCCCATTGAATTGAATATATATAAATAAAACATGGCAGGGGGACATGGTTACTGTGTTTGGGGGGGGGGGGGGGGTCTGATCGAGGAAGAAGGAAGTCATTAATCTTCCTACTCAGTTCCCTCAGGATTCCCTCTTCACCCCCCTGATTCACCACCTCTGAGCTGGTGAGTCGGGCAGTGTGAATTCTGACACAGATCGCCAGTGAAGTGCGGAGATCGCAGCTTCATAAACTGTGCGTTTCTGTGTCAGTCAATGAAAGCTTCTCCATGTGCAGAGATGATCAGCGGAGAACATGTTTTCTCACGATCATCTCTGTTTCATAAACTGTTCATGAACTGAGATCGGCAGCGATCCTCGAGATCACCGCTAGTCAGTAGTCACAGTTTCATAAATGGGCACCATAGAGCATTCAAGTTTCATTTTCATTGATACTTTCATTTCTGATCAATGTATCTTAGAGGAACTGCCCCCCAGGGGCGGGGAAGAGCTGAGAAATGAAAGTGAAACAAATTCTAACATAAAAGTGCAGGAACACATGGTTTATTTCAGTCATCCTGGCTGTGAGCTCAGGCTGATGTGAATCAACTGACTTTCTTTTCACTTTAACGGCATACGTTAACCAAGGTGAAGATTGAAAGGTAAGTGGCATTCTTCTGATGAATTGTGTGATTATGCTTTCTTTGTTCAAAAATCTTTTGTTTTCACAATATAGAATATAAGAACAGATAGATGGGATCACAATGGTAATGGCATGTAAAGCCTCGTACACACGGGACGACGATCGTATACAACAGTTGTATGCGATATCGATCGTACGTATGCGCGATTAGAACAGTTGAACATACGACGGTCGTACAAGGGAGTTGTATGAGCAGACTAGAAAACTTGGTCGTACCAACAAGCGCTCATACGACCGTTGTATCGTGTGTACAGAGAAGTTGGTACAACAAGTTGTATTGTGCAAAACACGCATGCTCCGAAGTCAGGAACGGAGGGATGCTAATTACATGCACCTGAACGTTCTTTCTGTGGTCGTATGGTCGTGTAGTGCAGTCAGTATGCAATTTACATTGTCCAGCATATGATTTGAGATTTACGTACAATCGTCGTCCCGTGTGTACGAGGCTTAATGGGGTATGTTATAAAATGAGCCCAAAGTAAGGGCTTCTGGGCAGAGTCCTCCCACAACCAATTTTATGATGCAGGAGAGGGCCCAGTATACATTTATAAAATGGCTCATTCACGCTGCCTTGCACAATGCAGGGACAAGGCAAATAGCCTTTTGTCCTGTGGCTTCATTGGTGCTGTGCTCATGGGTGCAACTGTGCAAAAAGTTTAGGACATGTAACAATGCAGAACAAAATTTACTGCAGACCAAGCACATTGCAGTACACCTTAAAGGAACTGTAAAGCCTCCTTTTTTTTAATTAAAATAAAATATTATACCTATTGCTTGCATCACTCGCTCATTTGGTAGAGTGTGGGGTAGCTGAGCAATCACATAACAGCCTACGTGGAGCAGAGCTGTAGAATCCAAAGCAGGAGTTGTGTCCCTGGAAGTCTGTAAAACTGGAAGCTCACCATACACCATACAATCTCCTGTAAATCTACCATCCGCTATGTGGTGAAAGGGCCTGCCTGATTGGATAGAGAGGTGTGTCACCCTGCTATATAGTTTTGTTAAATCTAAAGCCTCGTACACACGGGACGACGATCATACTTATAATCGTCTCAAGTTGGATAATGTAACTTGCATACTGACTGCACTACACGATCGTACGACCACAGAAAGAATGTTCAGGTGCATGTAATTAGCATCCGGCCGTTCCTGACTTCTGAGCATGCGTGTTTTGCACAATACAACTTATTGTACCAACTGCTCTGTACACACGATACAACGGTCGTATGACCGCTTGTTGGTACGACCAAGTTTTCTAGTTTGTTCATACAACTCCCGTTGTACGACCGTCGTATGTCGGCTGTTCTAGTCGCGCGTACGAACGATCGATTTTGCATACAACGGTCATTCATACGAAGTGTTGTATACGATCGTCATCCCATGTGTACGAGGCTTAAAGGTGATTGTACAATCAGATTGTATAGTGTATGGTTACCTTTTATACACCTAAAATGATCTAGTCATGCTCTTGGTGCCATAAATTGTTAATGGCACTCTAAAACACCGAAGCAAATATGCATTTTGTTGAGTGCAAAAATTTTCAACAAACTTGGAAAAACGCATGGTAAAAAATATGCAAACCACAATACACCAAAATGCCCCATGATCTACTTTGCCATGCTTGTTGTGTGTAGGGTAGGTCATTGAAATAAATGGACTGTCCTATGCGTGTAACAGGAAAAACGTGCTGAAAAAACCTGCACAACCACTACACTAGGTCTGAGTGAGGCCTGAAAGCAAAATTGGAGAGTTTCCACAAGAACAATGACAGCTGAGTGTCTCCACCCACTCCCTCCGATGTACGTTGCATAAAGTACACTATGCAATCTGATTATGCAATCTCTGTGCAATTTCCTTTGGATTCACTAGTACTGTCCAATCAGAGTAGGGTTGCCACCTCATCCCTTTAAGGCTTCATGCACACAGGACTTTAAAAAAAAACGTCCAAAAACGTCAATAGCTTAGGGATGTTTTCAGCTTTTACCAGCGTTATATTACCGCTGTTTTTTCACGTTTTTAAAGGGCCAGCGTTTTTGTTTTCAATTGTTTTAAAATGTCCAAAAACGTTGGGGATTGATGTTTTTGAGCGTTTTTGGACGTTTTTAAACATTTGAACGTTTTTACAGCTGAAAAACGTCCAAAAAAACCCTCGGTCTTGGCTTTTTTTACAGCTCAAAAACGTCACTACTAAAAACAGTTGATAACAGCCTATGTGTGCATGAACACATAGGATAACATGATGGAGGGTTTATTGACTGTAGAAAAAAACGTCTGCAGCTAAAAACAGCTGCTGAAAAACAGTCAAAAAACGTCCTGCGTGCATGAGGCCTAAGGGCCGGTTCACAGTTCCACGATGCGACGCGACTTCGTGGCCCGTTCACATCTAGGCGAATTGTCAGGCGACTTGAGTCGCCTGACAATTCGCCTCAATGCTGTGCAAATGGAACCGTTCTAATAGGAGCGAATCGCTTCGCTCCGCCTTAGAAAAATGGTCCCTGCACTATTTTCAGGGCGATCTCAGGCGGCTTGCATTGACTTCTATGATAGAAGTCTCCTCGCAAGCCGCCTTGAGATCGCCTCAGGCGCTGCATCGCGCCGCGGAAGTGTGAACCGGCCCTTAAACCGAACACCTATTAATTACACAGGTTCTGTGGCTGACTAAGGTGGTAATTAAACTCACATGGTGCTTTATCTGCACTAAATTAGCCTCAGAACTTGTTTAATTAATGCAGTATGTGTTCGGGTTTAATGGTATGAGGTGGCAACCCTAAGTCAGAGTGCCCACCTGAAGATTCTACTTAGTTTGTATGAAATTAGACAGGCCCTTGCACTACATAGCTGAAGGTAGATCTAAAGCTGGTCAAACATTAAGCAATTTTTTTCCCTGCAACTATGAGTTGCAAAAAAGTAAAATGCTCAAGTCCCCGATCAACACAGTCTTGATGGGAGAATCACTCCCGCGGAGCTATTGTATTTTGACAGTGGGAGGTTTCCCAGCTGTCAAAATGCAATGATCACTGCTGGCAGATATAGCCACCGGCTGTGATCAAATGAAAAAATACAGAAAGGCTGGTTGTATTGAAGTTGGTCAATGGATTGACTTCACTAAAACCAGCCTACACATAGATGGGTTTACATTTTGATTCTTTATTGCTTAACCACTTCAATACTTGGCATTTAAACCCCCTTCCTTCCCGGACCAATTTTCAGCTTTCAGCGCTGTTGCAGTTTGAATGACAATTGCGCGGTCATGCGACACCGTACCCATATGAAATTTTTATCATTTTTTTCACACAAATAGAGCTTTCTTTTGGTGGCATTTAATCACCCCTGGGTTTTTTATTTTTTGTGCTATAAATTAAAAAAGACTGAAAATTTTCAAAAACAATGCATTTTTCTGTGTTTCTGTTATAAAATTTTGCAAATAAGTAATTTCTCTTCATAAATTTTGACCAAAAATTATACTGCTACATTTCTTTGGTAAAAATAACCCAAATCTGAGTTTATTTGGTGTTGGCGGACAGACAGATGTGACGGGGACATACAGATGTTTTGTGTATGGTGACAGATGTGACGGGGACAGACAGATGTGACGGGGACTGTGACAGATGTGACGGGGACAGACAGATGTTTTGTGTATGGTGACAGATGTGACGGGGACATACAGATGTTTTGGGGACAGTGACAGATGTTTTGTGTATGGTGACAGATGTGATGGGGGAAATACAGATGTTTTGGGGACTGTTTTATGGGGACACTTATATGTATGGGGACAGGGGTATCAATGTGCTTGATGCACTGTGTGGGGGGGCGATCTGTGACAGCTTTCTGCATGAAATCCTCATCATGCAGAGAGCTCTCACTGAGCTCGGTGGGGGGAGAACTGTCACAGAGACGTTCGTCTCTGTTTACAATGTGACGGCTGTGATTGGACACAGCCGTCACATGATTGGGATACAGTGACTGGCCCTCCCGATCATGTGACAGCTGTGTCCAATCACATTAATCGGGAGGGCCAGTCACTGCGCCCGTATCCCGATCTCTGCTCAGCTGGATCCTGTGATCATAATGATCACAGGATCCAGCCGCAGCGTGCCGCGTGGCCACGCTGCGAGCTCCCGTTCTGCAAGACGTGTATACACGTCCTGTCAGAACGGGGAAGCTCCCACCCGGCCGTATATATGCAGTGGCCGGGTGGGAGGTGGTTAAAGGAAGTTGTACAATCTGACTGTATAATGTATGGCCCATTTGAAGCCTGAAGCTACAAAACACTTGAGGGGAAAAAAATCAATGATTCTCTATGGAGTCCGTTCACATCTCCACTCAAAAACGCCTAAAGCTTAAAGTTCTGAAGGCATTTTTGAAGCTTGATTTGGGCATTTTTCTACATTGGTGACCTTTTGACCTGTACAAAATCGCGGCAAAAATCGTGGTAAAAATGTGTGTATTTCTGCCTGAAAACACTACGCCCAGGTGTGAATGCAGCCTAAAGCCTGAAAGTTTTTTTTTTTTAATATATATCTTCCTGCATTCTATGCATGAAGGTAAAAAAAAAACGTCTGTGTGCAGCTCCCCAGCTGTCTCGAATGCTTACCTGAGCCCGATCTCGATCCAGCGATGTACACAAGAGCAGCGGCTCTATCCACTCTTTCCCAAACCATTGCACAGAGCAGGTAAGTATGGCATGCTTGTTATTTAACTACTTGCCGATTGCCTCCTTGCGTACATAAACGGCGGCAAGTTGGCTCCACTGCGCAGATCGCTGTCCATAAATGGCGATCCACGCAGTGGCGGGCACGCTCTCGTGCCTGCCGCACTCTGAGCGTGGCCGTGGGTCGGGCAGATTTGATGTCCGCTGGCGACCCGCGATTGCTTCAAGAGAGGAAGAACTGGGAACCGCCAATGTAAACACGGCGGTTCCCCGTTCTGTCAGTGGACATGGAAGGGATCAGTTAGATCTCTTATACCCCTGCCAGCCCAGCCCCCGCACAATTAGAACACACCTAGGGAACACAGTTAACTCCTTGATTGCCCCCTGCAGATTAACCCCCTCCCTGCCAGTGACATTTATACAGTAATCAGTGTATTTTTTTTAGATATGATTGCTGTTTAAATGTCAATGTTCCCAAAAAAGTGTCTAAAATGTCCGATCCGTCTGCCGCAATATCGCAGTCCTGATAAAAATCACAGATCGCCGCCATTACCAGTAAAAAAAAAATTGTAAAAACGCCATAAATTAATTCTCATGGTTTGTAAACGCTTCAACTTTTGCACAAACCAATCAATAAACACTTTTTGTGTTTATTGAAAAAATGTATAAAAAATTAAAAATTAGAATGAATGCATTAATATGAAAAACTATGAGGGTTTACAACCACTTTAAAGTGGAGTTCAACCCTATTAAAAGTCAGCAGCTACAAAAAGTGTAGCTGCTGACTTTTAATAATCGGACACTCACCTGTCCCAGACTCCAGCGATGCGGCCGCCCGAAGCATCACTCTTCTCCCCCTCCTCCGTACGGCGCCGGCATCACAAGTGTGCGTGAGTCGTGCTGCGCGCTGTGAATGGCCGGCGTATCTTCTGGGACCTGTGATGTGTCCCAGAAGATTGCCAGTTGGAAGTTGACCTGGGGACCCTGTGAACACAGGGTCTCTGGTCCCCCCTCCCCAAAAAAATGACATGCCAATTGTGGCATGTTAGGGGGTCACCTTCCCTTAAAGCCGAAGCTCCACTTTTGGGTGGAACTCCTCTTTAGGTCTGTGTGGAACAAGCAATGCACATTCATTACGGTAATGTACACTGCTCTATGCACACTACAAAACACATAGTCCCTAGTCCTTCTTGGGAACTAGCAAGAGAGCCGTGGCTAAGTTCCTACATATAGTGGGACCATGCAGAATGAATGTGTCCACCCTCTAAAAGGAAGTCAGATCAAAGGAATTCGCAGGAGACTGGGAGCAATACAATGTGCTTTTTTGCATGAAAAAATACATACTTTGAATTTTTTTTTTTTTTTTTGAACAATTTGTTTATTAAGTACAGTACAGCTTACAAAGAATATGCATTCACATATGGTAAGAATAAATGAATGAACAGGACAATAAGGTATCATCACATAGACCATCTTACATATAGGCAAGACTCAGTCAATCAAATAGAGCATCTAAAAGGAACAGCATTTTATAAGAAAAGAAAGGAAACATGAAATGGTACAAAATATATCTCCGTATTTCGTCTTGTACTGCTAGACCCTAGGAGTCCCCTCAGGGCACCCCATATGGGATCTTGGCGTCTCCCCTGAGGGGGGGGGGTGGTCCTCTGGATCCTACCAGTACCAAGGAACAGCCCATCTATTTCCAGCTCGGGATTACTTTCCGTGGTAGCCAAATTGCAAATAGTAAATGATAAACGTAGTGAGACAGAGTAAGTAAATAAGAATGGTATACACTTA
>BLSH010251187.1:334294-353537 GCA_018402905.1 Glandirana rugosa
AACAAACGCTTTAATAACCCTTTTAATAACCTATGGTTGAATGTCTAAGAAAAACTTTATTTAAAACCTTGTTTCTCTTTCGTTCATTGACAGACACAGTGCTCCATTATTCTTAACCATAGAGTTATGCCGCCCACTACAGGAGTAGGACACTACGCAGAAAAAAGACTTGGCTACGCCTCTGAGTAGTCCTAGGTAGTATACACCCCCCTCCCTGCTATAGGGCTTTCGTTTTTTTTCTGCCTAGTCAGGAGCAAGGACCTAGTTCCCTGCTGGGATCTCTACTCCTGGCAATTTTTTTTATTTTCTTTTTGCAGAGTTTTTGATGATCTACAAGAAACTGCCGGGCTGGGTGACGGGCTGGTCACTAAATATTTAGTAGTCTCCCCAGTCTGCCCAGCGAGGGTGTGCTGACCGCAGCTACGCGCTAGGTCGGCCACGACATAGCCCCACTGGACGTGAGCTGGCTGTGTGA
The DNA here is from genome assembly GCA_018402905.1 of Glandirana rugosa. NCBI lineage: Eukaryota > Metazoa > Chordata > Amphibia > Anura > Ranidae > Glandirana > Glandirana rugosa. The sequence goes on from BLSH010251187.1 coordinate 334,770, forward strand.
GTTAAACGCCTTGCGAGATCGCACACGATCGGGTCTAGGCCTGCGTCGCAGTGTCCCTCATGGCTGACAGCCCCCCCAATTCGGTGGCGAGGAGGTCCTGTCTGGAGCGGTGCCCACGCGGTCCAGGTATGGTGAGTACATATCCCCCCTTTTCTCTTACGTTCACTGACAGACGCAGCCTTCATTGACAAGTGGGGTTTATGCTCATCCTACTAGGAGTAGACCAGGCAAATAGAAAAAAGCAAGCTGACCCCTCCCAGTTGGCCGTCCTCACTCAGCATATAACCCCACTGCTCTGTATAGCATATCAATTTTATTATGTCTAGTGCAAGGAGTTAGACCTGGTTCCCTTATGGGATCTGCGGTTTCCCATTTTTTACTGCTTTAATCAAGCTATCTGATGAAGACTGCTATCAAGAAGCCGGCTGGGGCATAGAGGATATCCAGAATCCTGGACTTTGAACAGCACGGCCGACAGATGCGAGCTACCCTTAGCCTTGGCAGGGTCCGCCGCATCGTGCCCGTTCCGTGCGGGTGGCCAGTGGGTGATCCCCACTTACGCCCAGTGACCGGACTCTGTTCCTGTCCAGGGGCCTTTTGGCCTGCAGCATCCCTCTCCGGCAGTGGGAGGAAGGTCTGCAACCAGATGGCTACCCACTACGCCCGTCGGACTGGTGAGTGACCCCCTCTTCCCCCCCTAGGGGAGCAGAGGGGGGGGCTGGGCGAATTTTAGCGGTCTAGGCCGGCCGGTGGAGGTTTTCTTCTAGGGCTCAGGTCCCCCCTGGGTGTCCTCGCTCCCCTCCTACACCCCCCTCCCCCGCACCGCACCCCGCGCCTTAGAGTCACCATGCGGCGATCCGCCGCCATTTTACGGCGGATCGCCGCCATTTTGCCGTAGCCGCGGCCAATTTTTGGTGATTTTTTTTCCCTCTAGTGACGAACGGCGGCCATTTTGCTGTAGTTGTGGCCTGGATTATAGGCTTTTGGCCTCTTGTGACTGCTTGGCGGGCATTTTGGCTGTGCCTGGGAAGAAATACGTGCGACTAAGCCGATGCTTCCTCTTTCACTCTGGGACAGCGTGGATGGCACAGGCGGCGCAGGCTCTCTGACTGGCGGTCACTAAGCACTCCTCCTGGGACGCAGCGCTTGTGAGGCAACAAACAGCAAGTATAGCTGGGCTCTCCCTGGGGTGCTGGTAGCGGTGAGTGCAGTCCTCCTGGGTGTCCTCCCTGGATGATCTGTGGGGCAGCGGTGGGGCTGCATTGTGGGGGTGCCAGGGCTTTCTGCCTGTCAGTGTCTGGTGGCGCAATGGCGGCTGAACCTGCGCGTCCTTCCAAGGAGGAGCCAGTGGAAGCGCAGCCTGCACTGGGGACTCTGGTGTCCCTGGACCAGTTAAGATCAGTATTTGGGGATTTTTTTCCCCGGGAGGTGCCGGCCGTGCTAAGGGGGCCCCTAAGATGCGTCCACCTCCTCCACCTTCATCGGGGGAGGAGTTTGAACCGGAAGTGGCCTCAGTGGTCACGGGGACCCCGTGGCGCTCTCAAGGTGCTGGTGGCCGCACTGATCGCTATTATTCATGCGTCCTTGCGACTGGACCAAGCAGGGGAGTTGCAGGAGACTGCATACATTTGTGGGTCTTTTAAGCCACCTAGATCCCCTAGGGCAGTGATGGCGAACCTTGGCACCCCAGATGTTTTAGAACTACATTTCCCAAGATGCTCATGCACTCTGCAGTGTAGTTGAGCATCATGGGAAATGTAGTTCCAAAACATCTGGGGTGCCAAGGTTCGCCATCACTGCCCTAGGGCTTACCCTTATAATCAATTTTTTGACCAACTGGTCTATAAGAAATGGCAGCGTCTGCAGAATTCCTTTTCCCGACCCAAACGTTTCACTGTACGCTATCCCTTTGAGGATAGTTTTGTGAAGAAGTGGCCATCCCCCACACTGGACCTTCCGGTGGCTCGTCTGAATAAGGCAACGACCATCCCCTTGGAGGGGTCTCCCTCTTTTAAGGATCCGGCCGTTGGGCGGCCGGAGGCGGTGTCCAAGGCACTGTTCTTGTTGGCGGGGTCGGCCATAAGACCAGCTCTGGCGTCAGCCATGGCGGCGCAATCCCTTACCGAGTGTGCGACTGAGTTTCATAATGAGTTGAGCTGCGGGAGCTCGCTTGAGGCGTCTCAGCGAGCAGACCATCTGATACAGGGTCTTCGGTACCTGTGTGACGCAGCTTTGGACCTGCTTCCCATGCTGTCTAAGATGTCTGTTTTCGCAGTCATCATCAGACGGGTGCTGTGGTTACGCTGTTGGTCGGGTGACCACGCGTCTAAGAAGGGCCTCACGCATCTTCCCTTTCAGGGTGGTCGGCTCTTTGGGGCACAATTGGATGAAATCATTAAGGATTTCACTGGAGGGAAGAGTTCTTTTCTCCCGGAGCCCAGGCGGCGGGAGTTCCGCCGTAAGCAGGGTCCTGCTTCTTCGGGTCAGAAGAGGTTTTTTTCTTGCGCCTGGTGCAGCGGCCAAGGGCTCAAGGCCTGGCAAGTCTGCCTCAGGGTCCGGTAAACGACCCTGGCAGCGCATGAGCGAATAGGCAGAGGATAAGTCCTCCTCCGCATGATGGGTTGCCCCCACCCCATTCTCCAGTGGGGGGCCGACTTCTGGAGTTCGCAGACTGATGGACTGCCCGCATTTCCGACCGGTGGGTGCAGGAAGTGGTGTCCTCCGGGTACAGGATAGAGTTCAGCACTCTACCCCCAGACAGGTTCTTCCCATCGAACTTGAGACTCCCTCAGGGGCGTCAGGAGGCTCTCCTAGACGCTGTTCAGACACTCTCTGAACAAGGGGTAATTGTGCCGGTACCTCCGCTGGAAAGGTTCCGCGGCTTCTATTCAAATCTTTGTGTGGTACCCAAAAAGGGTAGAGTCAGGCCAGTTCTGGACATAAAAGCGCTAACCGCTTTGTGAGGGCGTGAAAACTCAGAATGGAATCTGTCCGTTCGGTCGTGGCCGCCCTCCACCAAGGGAACTTCATGGCGTCTCTGGATATCAGGGACGCGTACCTCCATGTTCTCATTTGTCTCCGGCACCAGCGCTTCCTGCGCTTTGCGGTGGGAGATCTACATTACCAATTCGTGGCACTTCCCTTCGGTCTGGCCTCGGCTCCTCGGGTGTTCACCAAGCTGGTGGCCCCGGTGCTGGCGCTATTGAGGCAGAGAGGCATTGCGGTGGTGGCATGCCTCGACGACTTACTCCTGCGAGCGGAGTCTGCCTCGGCTCTGAAGGAGAACGTGGCTTTCACCATGGCCTCGTTAAAAGACTTCAGCTGGTTGATCAACCTGCAGAAGTCGACGTTGACCCCGTCCTGTCGCCTGGAATACCTGGGTCTGATTCAAGATACGGAGCAGGCGAAGGTGTTCTTACCTCCGGCCAAGTTGCTGACACTGCAACCAGCAGTGCAAACCCTGCTGTCCCGCCAGTGGTCCTCCTTACGGTTCTGTATGCGGGTGTTGGGGCTCATGGTTTCAGCCTTCGAGGCGATACCTTACGCCCAGAGTCACCCTCGTCTCCTACAGCGAGCAATTCTGTCACGGTGGGACAAGTCTCCGCTGTTCCTGGACCAGCTGATCAGATTGGATCTTCAGACCAGAGGATCATTGGCCTGGTGGCTTTGGGCCCCGGCTCTAACGTTGGGGAAATCTTTCCTTCCCCTGAATTGGTCGATAGTCACGACGAACACCAGCCTATCGGGCTGGGGGGGGGGGGTTCTGGGGCAGCTATCTGCTCAGGTGCTCAGGGCCGTTGGTCGGCGCAGGAATCCCGCCTTCCGATAAATGTGCTGGAGTTGAGGGCGATCAGGCTCTGCCTCTCCCACTGGACGGCAAGGCTGCACGGCCTCCCGGTTCATGTTCAGTCGGACAGCACCACGGCGGTGGCTTACGTGAACCATCAGGGCAAAACGAGGAGCTCGGCAGCGGCTGCAGAAGCGGCTCTCATTCTGCGCTGGGCAGAACTTCACGTGCTGGCAATCTCCGCCATTACATTCCGGGTGTAGAGAAATGGCAGGCGGACTTTCTCAGTCGCCAGACACTGGATCAGGGGGAATGGTCCCTACATCCGGAGGTGTTCCACCAGATTTGCCACAAGTGGGGCACGCCAGACGTGGACCTCATGGCGTCCAGGTTCAATCACAAGGTGCAGACCTTTGTGTGCAGGTCAAGGGACCCGCTGGCGGCCTCCACGGATGCGTTGGTAGTGCCTTGGGGTCGGTATCGGCTCCTGTACGCCTTCCCTCCCATCAAGCTTCTACCGCGACTGCTGCGCAGGGTAGAAGCGGAGGGGATTCCAACAATCCTGGTAGCTCCGGATTGGCCTCGGCATCCTTGGTACGCCGACGGGGTGCGAATGGTGACAGATGTTCCCTGGCGTCTTCCGCTGCGAGAAGATCTCCTGTCAGAGGGACCCATTCTGCACCCTGCTTTACCCTCGCTGGCTTTACTGGCTTGGCTATTGAGTCCCAGGTGTTGAGAGATAGGGGTGTTGCTGACTCCGTGATCCCTACCATGCTTAAAGCACGCAAGTGTACTTTGCGCAAGATTTATCATCGCACCTGGAAGGCCTATATCGCCTGGTGTGAGGCGGGGGGTTGGAACCCTCGCTCTTACGTTGTGTCCCGGGTCCTGGCTTTTTTGCAGCAGGGCCTGGATAACAAATTGGCATTGAGTACTCTCAAGGGTCAGATTTCGGCTTTGGCGATTCTCTTTCAACGGCCTTTGGCGTCACATTCGTTGATTCGTACATTTGTACAGGGTGTACGCTATGTGGCTTCTCAGATACGGTCGCTTTTGGCGCCGTGGGATTTAAATTTGGTGCTTTCTGTACTGCAGAAACCGCCATATGAGAAGATCAGGGATATTCCCTTACAATTGCTGTCGCAGAAAGTGGCATTCTTGGTGGCCATTACATCCGTTAGGCGGGTGTTTGAGTTGGCAGCGTTGTCCTGCAAGTCTCCTTACCTAGTCCTTCATAAGGACAAGGCAGTCTTGCGCCCTTCTCCTTCGTTTCTACCGAAGGTGGTCTCTTCTTTTCAATATGTCCGCACCCGTCACATCCCAAAGAATTTGAGTTACATTCTTTGGATGTCGTGAGGGCTTTGCGGGTGTACTTGGCGGCTACAGCCTCCTTTCGGAAGTCTGATGCGTTGTTTGTGCTGACGGATGGTCCACTGTTTCCCGTTGGATCAGACAGACCATGACCCATGCGTATACTGTTCGAGGCAAGGTACCCCCTTTTCCAGTCACGGCTCATTCCACCAGGGCAGTTAGCACTTCCTGGGCTTTCAGACACCAGGCTTCGGTGTCACAGGTGTGCAAGGCGGCTCCTTGGGCCTCGGTGCACACTTTTACTAAGTTTTACTAAGTTGATATTTCAGCATCCGCGGATGCTGCCTTTGGCCGCAAAGTTTTGCAGGCGGCGGTGTAGGTGCGGCTGGCGCCTCCTGAGAGGACTCTGTTGGGTACAGTTGTTGTTGCTTACCCACCCCACTTGACTGACACAGCTTTGGGACATCCCCACTTGTCAATGAAAGGCTGCGTCTGTCAGTGAACGTAAGAGAAAAAGGGATTTTATTAAAACTTACCGTAAAATCCTTTTCTCTGAGTTCACTGACAGACGCAGCACCCACCCCTCTGTGTTGCGTTTGTACGGCTTGTTACGAACTGATATGCTATACAGAGCAGGGGGGTTATATGCTGAGTGAGGACGGCCCCCTGGGAGGGGTCAGCTTGCTTTTTTCTATTTGCCTAGTCTACTCCTGGTAGGCTGAGCATAAATCCCACTTGTCAATGAAGGGCTGCGTCTGTCAGTGAACTCAGAGAAAAGGATTTTACGGTAAGTTTTAATAAAATCCCTTTTTCCCCCTGGGATTTGCAGCAGACACGGGCCCCTTCCTGGGTCTGTCGGTCCTTCGGATTCACCTCCTTCCCATGCACCCCCTCTACCTGGGGTGGATGGTCCCCAGGGACCTGCTAGTGAGGCTCCCTTCCCCCCTCCTCTGCCATGTGGGTAGGCCTCATGGCCTGCGGGGACAGTACTTTGGTACTGTTGGGGGGGTTGGGGGCGCGCAGTCGGCGCTGGCTTACTGTGCAGGGGGGCACCTTGTTCTTCCCGGGGGGTGAGGGCTCTGAGGGATGTTAGGGTCCCTCCTGGATCCTGGGGAGCCGCGTTTTCGCGGCTGGTGGCCATTTTGTTGTAGCCAGAGCCTCTGGAACTGCATGCCTGCTATGTTTGTGTACCCCGACGGCCATGATACGGCAACCTATGGAGCTTAGCAGCGGCGGCCATTACTTTTTTAGCAGAGACTAACCCCTCCTCTGTATTCCGGTGCTGACACATGAATTCTTCTTCCCTGAACTCTGTATGGTTGCAGCTCTACCTCTCAGGCAGCAAGCGCTACATCGATGTGGTGGTGAGTCTGGTGGAGCCCCTCCTCTCTCTGCTGTAGGTCGTGGAGTGTCCTGGTGGCCCGGGGACCTTACCGGTGCGGGGGTGTCCCAGAGCAGTGGTTGCACTTGGTGCGGTGGGTCCCCCTTCTCATTTTATATGGAGTCTCAGGAGCAGATTTCCCCACCTGATCCCCTCTCAGAGGCTGCAGGTCCCTGTGTGTCCCAGCCATCCTTTGATGCGCTGATGGCAGGGTGGAGGTGGCTTGCCGGAGGCGGCCAAGCAAAAAATGGCCCCCGTCGTCCCCTGCTTCGTCTGTCTCATCAGATCCGGAATCTGACTCGCCCACCCTGCAGGGCTTGTGGCCGCATTCCCTGATACTTTAGACAGTGAGGATGATTCCTCTGCTCCTGTGGCTGTGCAAGAAAAGGCGCTGGTGGACGCACTGATCACATCTGTGAGGGAAACCTTAAAAATGGAGGATGCGGCTCAGGTGTCTGTTCTATTTGGCACTCACAAGCTGTCTCGCATGGCAAAGGTGTTCCCCTACCCCGCCTATTTTGACAAATTTTTCTATAAGGAATGGAAACGTCCGAAACGCCCCTTTGCGGTCCCAAAAAGCTTTGCTGTGCGCTATCCCTTTGAGGAGAGTCTCCTCAAAAAATGGACTACTCCACCTGTGGACCCCCCGGTCTCTCGGTTGAACAAAGTTACCTTGATTCCGGTGGAAGACTCCCTGCCTTTAAAGGTCCGGCTGACAGGAAGGCGGGGCGGCTCTAGGCCGCACTATGTTTATGATTGTGGGCTTGGTGCTTAGGCCGGTACTGGCCGTGGCTCTGGTGTCTCAGACTTTATCCGAGTGGGCGAAGCTGTTGCACTGCAATCTGGAGGGCGAGCAGTTCCCTCCGGTTTTTGCTGACTTGGTGGACTATTTGGTCCAGGGGTTTCAGTTTGTCTGCGATGCATCGTTAGACGCAGCTCTCTTGCTCTCTAAGCTGTCCGTTTCTGAGGTGGTGCTTAGGCGTGTTTTGTGGCTTAAGTGCTGGTCGGCGGACCAGACTTCTAAAAAAAAGCTCTGACGACTTACTTTTCAAGGTGATCATCTGTTTGGAGGCACTCTGGACGACATCATAAAGAGTTTCACAGGGAGGAAGAGTACTTTCTTGCCGCAGTCAAAAAAAGGGAAAAGAACCTCGTCACAAGTGGGGCCCCTCCTTCTCAGCTCATAGGAAGTTTTTTTGTCCCTCAGGGTCCACCGACAAGGGTTCAAAGCCTTTCAAGCCTCCTTCGGGAGGCTCCAAGCGAACCTGGCCTGGTAAACCAAGAGCGGGTTTCTCTGCCTCCGCAGCCAAAACCCCATCGGTATGAAGGGGCGCCCTCACCCGGTTCTGGGGTGCGCGGGCATCTTCGACGATTTCGATAGAGTTCCAGCCTTGGCCCCCAAATAGGTTTTTCCTGTCCAATGTGCATCTGTCCCTGGAACGCTTGTTAGCCCTCCGGGGTGTGGTACGGGATTTATTGCTTCAAAGGGTGATCATCCCGGATCCGGACGCAGAGTGTTTTCAAGGGCTCTATTCAAACCTTTTCACGGTCCCCAAGAAAGAGGGTGCAGTGCATCCGATTCTGGACCTCAAGGCTATGAATTGCTTTGTGAGGGTCAGGAAGTTCAGAATGGAGTACATTCGCTCAGTGGTGGCATTGCTGCATCAGGAGATTTCTCCTACGTTCACTGACAGACGCAGCTCTTCATGACATGTGGGGTTTATGCTTGTCCTACTAGGAGTTAATTAGGCAGGGAAAGAGCAAGCTGGCCCCTCCCATGGGGGCCGCATAGCTCATCAGTTTTAATGCCTAGTTTGCAAGGAGTTGACCTGGCTCCCTTAGGGGATTTGCGGTCCGGATTGAGACTGTTTTCTTTTTATTTTCTCTTTATTTTTCTTTTATTACTTACTTCTATCAAGCATGAAGTCTGCTATCAAGCAGTCGGCCGGGGCATAGAGGGTTGTTCTGGACTCTGTACTTTGCCCGGCCCACCGATGCGAGCCAGTCCCGTGGTATGGGGACCCGCCGCATCGTTTCCGTGCGGGTGGCCTGGGGGTGTACCCCACCTGCGCCCAGGTCCTGGACTGTGGTCCAGTTCGGGCGTTTTTCGGCCGGCAGCATCCCGCCCAGGAAGGGGCGGAAGGTCTGCGAACGGGTGGCTACCCGCTACGCCCGACAGGAGTGGTGTGTGAGAGTTCCCCCTCCCCCCTTTTTTGGTGTGGAGGGGGGATCGACAGGTGTCCCGTCGATTTCCTGGGTAGCCACTGGTTGCGGGCTTCTACCCCCCCCCCCCTGCACCGCACCCGATCGTTGCCTCTGCGGTTTGGGGATTTTCACCGCCATTTTGCGGTAGACCGCCGCCATTTTCCCGGTCGCAGACATTTTAAGCCTATGGAGCTTTCCCTCTAGTGCTCAGAGCAGCCATTTGCGGTAGTACACGTTCCTCTGCAGGTGGTTTCGGCCTCTAGTGTACACTCGGCGGCCATATTGGAGTCCCTGCTGGCTGTAGAAAACGTGCTGCAGAAGTTTTTTGCTTTCTCTTTGGAACGGTGTGTGCTTCTGGCGGTGCAGCTCTTCTGACGGTCCTCAGGATAGTGGCAGCAAACAGATAGTATAGCTGGGCTCTCCTGTGGGTGCTGGTGGCGGCGTGTGCAGTCCTCCTGGGTATCCCTGGCGTTCTGTGGGGCGGTGGTGTGCGGCTGTGTGGGGGTGCCTCAAACCAAGTGTTCTCATCTGCATTTTACTGATGGCTATTTTAGGGGAAAAACGATGGCAGACTATCCTGCCGTGCCTGCTGAGGAGGAATCGGCAACAGCGCAATCTGCACAATGGGCATTTTTGGACCAGCTGCGGGCGGTCTTTAGCGAATTTCTTCCCCGGGCGGATATTGCCCACTAGGTCCCTAGGAAGCGTCCTCCACCCCTTGTTCATCAGGGGAGGATTCTGATCCAGAGATAGCTTCGGGGGTCACAGGGACCCCAGTGGACCTTTCTGACGGTGAACTGGCCCCCTCGGAAGGAGAGGAGGACCAGGGGGCGGCAGCTGCGCGCGAAAAAGCGCTGGTATCCGCCATTATCGCTGGAATTCGCACTACGCTGCGACTGAGCCAGGATGGCGAATCGCAGACATCTGCGTATGTGTGCGGGTCCGCTAGGGCCCCTAGGGCTCACCCCTATAATCAGTTTTTTGATAATCTGTTCTATCGTGAATGGCAGCATCTGCAACATTCTTTTTCGCTGTCAAAACGTTTTGCCATCCGCTATCCCTTTGAGGATAGTTTTCTGAAGAAGTGGGACCCACCGATAGCTCGTCTGAATAAGGCGACGACCATTCCACTGGAAGGGGCCCCTTCCTTTAAGGATCCGGCTGATCGGCGGACAGAGGCTGTGTTAAAAGCTCTTTTTCTGGTAGCAGGCTCAGCTCTGAGACCGGCCCTGGCGTCTGCCATGGCGGCGCAACACCTATCTGAGCGTATGGCAGAGCTCCAGAATGATCTGGACTGTGGTTGCCTGATGGATGCGCCGCAGAGTGCTGACTTTTTATATCAAGGTATCAAGTACCTCTGTGACGCAGCCCTGGACCTACTGCCTATGTTGTCCAGAATGGCTGTTTTTGCCGTCATTCTTAGACGGGTTCTTTGGTTGCGCTCATGGCCCGGGGACCATGCGTCCAAAAAAGGTCTTGCGGACCTCCCCTTTAAAGGTGGACGTCTCTTCGGTCCCCAACTGGATGAGATCATTAAAGATTTCACTGGTGGAAAGAGCACCTTCCTCCCGGAGCCCCGGAGGCGTGAGTTTCGATGTAGACAGGGGCCTCCTGCCTCGGATCAGAAGAGGTTTTTTTGCGCCTCTGGAGCGGCAGGAAAAGGGAACCGAGCCGGTAAGGCCGCTGCAGGGGCTGGTAAGCGGCAGTGGCAGCGAAAAACTGAGAAGGCGGAGGATAAGCCCTCCCCTGCCTGATGTGCTGCCCCACCCAGGCTTCGGGTGGGGGGGCGTCTTCTGGGTTTCGCGGACTGGTGGACTGCTCGCATTTCCGACCGGTGGGTCCAGGAAGTAGTGTCCACCGGCTACAGATTAGAGTTAAGCACTCTACCCCCAGACAGGTTCTTCCTATCGAACTTAGGGCTCCAGCAGGGGCGTCAGGAGGCCCTCTTCGGGGCCGTTCAGGCACTCTCAGACCAGGGGGTGATCGTGCCAGTACCTCAAGTGGAGAGGTTTCGAGGTTTCTACTCAAACCCGTTTGTGGTCTCCAAAAAAGGAGGGGGGGGTCAGGCCAGTTCTGGACCTGAAGGCCCTGAACCGATATGTAAAACCGCGGAAATTCCGGATGGAATCAATTCGCTCGGTTATGGCCGCCCTCCATCAAGGGGAATTCCTGGCGTCTCTGGATATCAGGGACGCTTATCTCCATGTTCCCATTTGTCCACGGCACCAGCGTTTTCTTCGCTTTGCAGTGGGGGACCTCCATTACCAATTTGTGGCACTCCCCTTCGGTCTGGCATCAGCTCCCCGGGTTTTCACCAAACTGGTAGCTCCAGTACTGGCGTTACTGCGGCAGAGAGGCATTGCGGTGTTAGCCTACCTCGACGACCTGCTCCTGAGAGCGGAGTCCGCCTCGGCTCTGGAGGAAAATGTGAGGATCACAATGGCCTCGTTGCAGGACTTTGGTTGGTTGATCAACCTGCAAAAGTCGATGGTATCTCCATCCCGTCGCCTGGAGTATCTGGGTCTGATTCTGGAGACAGAGCAGGGGAAGGTGTTCCTCCCCCGGCCAAGTTGCTGTGGCTGCAGTCGGTGGTGCGAACCTTTCTGTCGCACTGACAGTCTTCATTACGATTCTGTATGCGGGTACTGGGGCTCATGGTCTTGACCTTCGAGGCGGTACCTTACGCCCAGAGTCACACTCTCCTTCTCCAGCAAGCGATTCTGTCTCGATGGGACAGGTCTCTACGGTCCTTGGACCTTCTGATCCGCCTGAGCTCCCACACCAGGGGCTCTCTGACCTGGTGGCTTCGGGACTCGGCGCTGACTCGGGGGAAGTCGTTCCTGCCCCTTCAGTGGGTGATCATCACCACGGATGCCAGCCTTTCAGGCTGGGGCGGGGTCCTGGGGCAGCTGTCTTCCCAGGGCCGTTGGTCTGCGCAGGAAGCGCGCCTCCCGATCAATGTGCTGGAGCTAAGAGTAATCAGGTTATGTCTCTCTCACTGGACAGTGAGGTTGCAAGATCGTCCGATTCGGAATCAGTCGGACAATGCCACAGCAGTGGCATATGTGAACTATCAGGGCGGAACGAAGAGTTCAGCAGCTGCGGCGGAAGCAGCTCTGATCCTGCGTTGGGTGGAACTCCACGTTCAGGCAATCTCCTCCACTTACATTCCAGGCGTGGAAAACTGGCAGGCGGACTTTCTCAGTCGCCAGACGCTGGATCAGGGAGAGTGGTCTCTCCATCCAGAGGTATTCAGCCAGATTTGCCACAGATGGGGGACACTGAACGTGGTTCTCATGGCGTCTCGGTTCAATCACAAGATGAGGACCTTTGTGTCCAGGACAAGGGATCCGTTGGCAGTGGCCACGGATGCTCTAGTGGCTCCCTGGGGCCATTATCGTCTTCTGTATGCCTTCCTTCCAATAAAACTTCTACCACGGTTGCTACGCAGGGTAGTAGCGGAGAGAATTCCAATGATCCTGGTGGCTCCGGATTGGCCTCGGCGCACATGGTATGCCGACGTGGTACAAATGGCGGTGGTGGCGGATGTCCCCTGGCGGCTCCCGCTGCGAGATGATCTACTGTCTCAGGGGCCCATCTTGCACCCTGCTTTACCCTCGCTGGCTTTGACCGCCTGGCTATTGAGTCCCAGGTGCTGAGGGACAGGGGGGTCGCTGATTCCGTGATCCCTACCTTGCTTAAAGCTCGCAAGTGTACTTCTCTAAAAATATATCACCGCACCTGGAAGGCTTACATAGCTTGGTGCGAGGCGGAGGGTCATAACCCTCGCTCTTATGTGGTGTCCAGGGTCCTGACTTTTTTGCAGCAAGGCCTGAACAAAAAACTGGCTTTGAGCACCCTCAAGGGCCAGATATCGGCTCTGGCAATTCTTTTTCAAAGACCCTTGGCTTCGCACTCGTTGATTCGTACCTTTGTACAAGGTGTGCGACATGTGGTGCCTTGGGTGAGGTCTCCAATGGCTCCATGGGATTTGAATTTGGTGCTTTCTGTGCTTCAGAGACCACCATATGAGAAGATCAGGGAGATTTCTTTACAATTGCTGTCGCAGAAGGTGGCCTTTTTGGTGGCCATCACATCCGCCAGGTGGGTGTCTGAGTTGGCGGCACTGTCGTGCAAGTCTCCTTATCTAGACCTGCACAAGGACAAGGCGGTCTTGCGACCCTCTCTTTCGTTCCTTCCGAAGGTGGTTTCTTCCTTCCACATTAACGAAGATATTGTTCTTCCTTCATTGTGCCCACGTCCATCGCACCCTAAGGAATTTGAGTTGCATGCCTTGGACGTAGTAAGGGCCTTACGAGTGTATCTAGATGCTACAGCTTCCTTTTGGAAGTCTGATTCTTTGTTTGTACTGACTAATGGTCCGTGCAAGGGTTTGGCGGCCTCGTCGGCTACTGTCTCCCGTTGGATTAGACAGACCGTGACCCATGCATATTCTTTTCGGGGCAAGGTTCCCCCTTTTCCGGTCACGGCTCAATCTACCCGGGCTGTTAGCACTTCCTGGGCTTTCAGACACCAGGCCTCGGTGTCACAGGTGTACACTTTCACTAAGTTTTATAAGATTGATGCGTTAGCATCTTCGGATGCTGCTTTTGGCCGCAAAGTTTTACAGGCGGCAGTGTAGGCGCGTCTGGCGCCTCCTTAGAGGTTCTGTTGGGTACAGTTGTTGTTGTTTACCCACCCCTCTTTTTTGACACAGCTTTGGGACATCCCCATATGTCATGAAGAGCTGCGTCTGTCAGTGAACGTAGGAGAAAAAAGGGATTGTATTAAAACTTACCGTAAAATACTTTTCTCCGAGTTCACTGACAGACGCAGCTCTTCATGACGTGGGGTTTATGCTTGTCCTACTAGGAGTTAACTAGGCAGGGAAAAGAACAAGCTGGCCCCTTCCACTGGGCCGTCCTCTCTTCCCACATAAACCCCCCACCCTGCATAGCTCAGCAGTTCGTAACAAGCCGTACCAAAAAGAGCGCAGAGGGGCGGGTGCTGCGTCTGTCAGTGAACTCGGAGAAAAGGATTTTGCGGTAAGTTTTAATAAAATCCCTTTTTCTCTTACGTTCACTGACAGACGCAGCTCTTCATGACATGTGGGGATGTCCCAAAGCTGTGTCAAAAGAGGGGTGGGTAAACAATAACAACTGTACCCAACAGAACCTCTAAGGAGGCGACAGACATGCCTACATTGCCGCCTGTAAAACCTTTCGGCCAAAAGCAGCATCCGAGGATGCTGACACGTCATCTTATAAAACTTTGTAAAAGTGTCTACCTAGGCCCACGCGGCTGCCTTGCACACCTGTGACACCGTGGCCTGGTGTCGGAAAACCCAATAAGTGCTAACAGCCCTGGTAGAATGAGCCGTGACCGGAAAAGGGGAAACCTTGCCCCGAACAGAATATGCATGGGTCACGATCTGTCTAATCCAACGGGAGACAGTAGCCGACGAGGCCGCCAAACCTTTGCGCGGACCTTCCGTCAGTACAAACAAGAGTCAGACTTCTGAAAGGAAGCTGTTGCATTCAGATACACTCGTAAGGCCCTTATGACGACCAAGGAATTTTTGTAACTCAAATTCCTTAGGATGCAAGGGCCGTGACACAATGAAGGAAGAACAATATCTTCATTAATGTGAAAAGAAGAAACCACCTTCGGAAGAAAAGAAGGATGTGGACGCAAAACCGCCTTGTCCTCGTGAAGGACCATATAGGGAGACTTGCACGACAGTACAGCCAGCTTAGACACCCACAAGCGGATGTAATGGCCACCAAGAAGGCCACCTTCTACGACAGCAGTCATAAGGGAATATCCCTGATCTTCCCATATGGCAGTTTCTGAGCACAGAAAGCACCAAATTCAAGTCCCATGGAGCCGTCGTGGGACTGCACCCGAGGCGCCCCATGGCGCACACCTTGTACAAAGGTACGAATCAGCGAATGCGATGCCAGGGGTCTTTGAAAAAGAAGCGCCAGAGCCGATATCTGGACCTTGATAGTACTCAGGGCCAGCTTCTTGTACAGGCCCTGCTGTAAAAAGGCCAGAACCCTGGACACCACGTATGAGCGAGGGTTATAACCCTCTGCCTCACATCAGGCTATGTAAGCCTTCCAGGCGCGGTGATGAATTTTGCGAGAAGTACACTTGCATGCTTTTAGCATGGTAGGACTCACGGAGTCAGTGACACCCCTGTCCCTCAGCACCTGGGCCTCAAGAGCCAGGCTGTCAAAGCCAGCGAGGTAAAGCAGGGTGCACGATGGGCCACTGAGACAGCAGGTCGTCTCGCAGTGGGAGCCGCCAGGGAACGTCCGCCACCATTTGCACCACGTCGGTGTATCATGGACGCCGAGGCCAATCCGGAGCCACCAGGATCATTGGAATTCCCTCCGCTTCCACCCTGTGTAGCAACCGCGGGAGAAGCCTGATTGGAGGGAAAGCATACAGCAGGGGATACTGGCCCCATGGGGCCACGAGAGCGTCCGTGGCTACTACCAACGGATCTCTTGTCCTGGACACAACATTCCTTACTTTGTGATTGACCCGAGACGCCATAAGATCCACATCCGGCGTCCCCCACTTGTGGCAAATCTGGCTGAACACCTATGGATGGAGAGACCACTCTCCCTGATCCAGCGTCTGGCGACGGAGAAAGTCCTCCTGCCAGTTTTCCACGCCTGGAATGTCAATGGCGGAAATCGCCAGAACGTGAAGTTCTGCCTAACGTAGAATCAGAGCTGCTTCCGCCGCAGCTGCTGGACGCCTTGTTCCACCCTGATGGTTCACATATGCCACTGCTGTGGCATTGTCCGACTGGACCTGAATCGGGTGACCTCGCAACCTCACTGTCCAGTGAGATAGACACAGCCTGATTGCCCTTAGCTCCAGCACATTGATCGGGAGGCGAGATTCCTGCGCCGATCAACGGCCCTGGGCAGACAATTGCCCCAGGACCCCACCCCAGCCCAACAGGCTGGCGTGTGTCGTGATTATCACCCAATGAAGGGGCAGGAACAACTTCCCCCGAGTCACCCACCAGGTCAGAGAACCCCTGGTCTGAGAGTTCAGGCGGATCAGAACGTCCAAGGACCGTGGAGATCTGTCCCACCAGGACAGATCGTATGCTGGAGGAGGCGAGTGTGGCTCTGGGCGTAAGGTACCGCCTCGAAGATTGAGACCCTGAGCCCCAGCACCCGCATACAGAACCGTAATGATGACTGCCGGTGTAACAGGAAGGTTCGCACCGCCTCCTGTAGTGACAGCTACCTGGCTGGAGGCAGATACACCTTCGCCTGCTCTATGTCCAGAGTCAGACCCAGATACTCCAGGCGACGGGATGGAGAGATCGTCGACTTCTTTAGGTTGATCAACCAGCCGAAGTCCTGCAACGTAGTCATGGTGATCCTCACATTCTCCTCCAGAGCTGAGGAGGACTCCGCTCTCAGGAGCAGGTCATCGAGGTAGGCTACTACAGTAATACCGCTCTGTTTCAGTAACGCCAGTACTAGGGCCACCAGCCTGGTGAAAACCCGAGGAGCTGAGGCCAGACCGAAGGGGAGTGCCACAAATTGGTAATAGAGGTCCCCCACCGCAGGCGCCGAAAACGCTGGTGCCGTGGACAAATGGGGACCTGAAAATAAGCGTCCCTGATATCCAGAGACGCCAGGAAGTCCCCCTGATGGAGGGCGGCCACGACCGAACTAATTGATTCCATCCGGAATTTTCATGTTTTTACATATCGGTTCAGGGCCTATAGATCCAGAACTGGCCGGACCCCTCCTCCTTCTTTGGAGACCACAAACAGGTTTTAGTAAAAACCTCGAAACCTCTCTACTGGAGGTACGGGCACAATCAGCCCATGGTCGGAGAGTGCTTGAACGGCCCCAAAGAGGGCCTCCCGACGCCCCTGTGGCAGTTTCAAGTTCGATGGGAAGAACCTGTCTGGGGGTAGAGTACTGAACTCTATCCTGTACCCGGTGGACACCACTTCCTGAAATCATCCGGTCGGAAATGCGAGCAGTCCACCGGTCTGCGAACCCCAGAAGACGTCCCCCCACCCGAAGCTCGGATTGGGGCAGCCCATCAGGCAGAGGATGTTTCGTCTTCTGCCTTTTCAGTTTTGCGCTGCCACTGCCGCTTACTGGGCCCCGCACCGGCCTAGCCGGGACGGTTTCCTTTTGCCGCACCAGAGGCGCGAAAAAACCTCTTCTGACCCAAAGAGACAGGCCCCTGTCTACGGCGGAATTCTTGCCTTCGGGGCTCCGGGAGGAAAGTGCTCTTTCCACCAGTGAAATCCTTAATGATCTCATCCAGATGTGGACCCAAAAGACGGCCCCCCTGGAAGGGGAGATCTGCAAGGCCTCTTTTGGGCGCATGGTCTCCTGACCATGAGCGTAACCAAAGGACTGGTCTGAGAATGACAGCAAATACAGCCATTTGGATAACATAGGGAGCAGATCCAGAGCTGCATCAAAGAGGTATTTGATACCCTGAAACAAAAATCAGCTCTCTGCGGCGCATCCATCAGGCGACCGCAGTCCAGATCATTCTGAGCTCTGCCATACGCTCAGATAAGTATTGTGCCGCCATGGCAGATGCCAGGGCTGGCCGCAGAGCTGAGCCTGCTAACAGAAAAAGAACTTTTGACACCGCCTCTGTCGGTCTATCAGCTGGATCCTTAAAAGATAGGGACCCTTCCAAGGGAATGGTCGTCACCTTATTCGGGCGAGCTATCGGGGGGTCCACCGCAGGTGATGCCCACTTCTGCAGAAAACTATCCTCAAAATTATAACAGATGGCAAAACGGTTTGACAGCGAAAAGGTATATCAGGCTTTGTGGGCTTTGACCCCAGACGACGGCTTTGGAGTCGAAACGCGCAGGGTTTTGTTCCCCTTCTGTCACAAGCACTATTGTTTTATCTGAAGAGCTCTTCTATTTATGTCTTTGAGTAAGTGTTTTTAAACCCTTTTTTCTTAATAAACCATTCAAAAAGGTGTTACACTATGGTGGGTATCTTTTCTCTCCCACTTCATATGTGGAACCCTGGTGCATAGTCCTATTGCTGGATTCCTGTTTGGATTGATCCATACCAGTGGAGATCTATGGATGAGTGAACCCACACAGAGGATACGTGGATTGAGCTGGGGGCATTTTGATTCCTGGATATATTGTGCCATATTTCTACCAGAATCTGGTAAGCGCATACCCCTTATATCTTTGGAGGATTTATTTTTTTCCCTTACCAGGATTGTTTCCGGATTTGCATTATTGTCTAGTTTATTTGGTGGTGCACCATTGGACATTATTTAATATTTCTGCATTTTCCCTATGTGGATTGTGGACTTTAAAATAACATTTCTGGCGCTGCCTTGCTCTGCTATGTGATTTATACAAACTGATCTTTTTGTTGTGCGAGCTGCCAGTAGTCATATTTTTTTCTTAACTATTTTCATCTATTTCTGTTCTTTTTGGGTGAGCACGGGATTCTCTGTTTAGTAGGATTACCTCAGTCGCCAGACCTTGGACCAAGGGGAATGGTCCCTTCATCAGGATGTGTTTCAACAGATATGTCTGCACTGGGGCACTCCCAAGGTGGATCTGTTGGCGTTTTGGCTCAACAGAAAGATGCAGATGTTCGTGGACCCTCTCGCAGACGCCACAGATGCTCTGGTGGCCCCGTGAGGTCAGTACTGTCTGATTTAAGCCTCTCCTCTCAAATTTCTGCTGCGGGTGTTACGCAGGATCGAGGCCGAAGGGACTCCGGTCATTCTAGTGGCTCCGGATTGGCTACGCCGACCTAGTGCGCCTAGTCGCAGACGTCCCTTGGCAGTATCCTTTCCGAGAGGATCTGTTATCACAAGGGCCAATCTTCCATGTTGTATGAAGGTGAAAGTCAGGAACGCTGCGTCTAGACTCCTAATTGTTGTTGCTTGTCACTGGGATCCTCATTAAGCACTGTTCAAGAGGTACCTGGGGGGAGCCCCGGCATGAAGGGGGGTTCGCAGGTGTATGGGGGGGGGGGGACACAGATGCGATTCACTCGCTATCCTTTGTCTAGGTGGAACCCTCACGGGG
>BLSH010251187.1:367971-385408 GCA_018402905.1 Glandirana rugosa
CCCCCCCCCGCAGTAAAAGAACAGAGATCCGTGTATGTAAACACGGATCTCCGTTCTCATAGAGGGGGGAGGGCTGTGATCACAAGCTTCCTGTATATGGAAGCCGTGATCACTCCCCTCCCCCTGCCAGCCCAGCCCCCATACAGTTAGAACATGCCCAGGGAACACCGTTAACCCTTAGAGCGCCCACTCCAGGATAACACCTTCACTGCCAATGGCATTTACACAGTAATCAGTGCATTTTTATAGCACTGATCGCTGTATAAATGCCAATGGTCCCAAAAAAGTGTCAAAATGGTCCGACAAGTCCGCTGCAATATTGCAGTACCGCTAAAAATCGCAGATCGCCGCCATTACTAGTAAAAATAAATAAAAACACCAGAAATGTATTGTCATCATCCGACAACTTCTCATCAACTTTTGCGCAAACTAATCAATAAACGCCAATTGCGATTTTTTTTTTATCACAATTATGAGGAAGAATAAAATCAGCCAAAACCGTTGAAAAAAAGTTTTTTATATATATATATATTTTTTTTTTTGGATTTGTATTTTAGCAAAAAGTAAGAAATTTTTTGCAAAATTGTCGCTCTTTTTTTGTCTATAGCGGTGATCAGAAATGACGCAGAGGTGATCAAATACCACCAAAAGAAAGCTCTATTTGTGTGAAAAAAGACGCAAATTTTGTTTGGGTACAACATCGCACGACCGCGCAGTTGTCAGTTAAAGCGACGCAGTGCCGAATTGCAAAAAGTGCTCTAGTCCTAAAGTGTGAAATCCTTCCGGGGCTGAAGTGGTTAAAATACATTTGATAAAAATCAAAAAAATCTGATTTTTTATTTTTTTTTTATTTTTATCCACCCTGAATATTCTGCTACATATTTTTTGTAAAAAATTCCCAATAAGCGTATTTATATAGTTTATTTTTACTGGTAATGGCGGCAAACAGCGACTTATAGCGGGAATGCGATATTGCGGTGGACATTCTGACACTCATTGACACTTTGATTTGAAAAAAAACCCTCTGGGGTGGGATTTTTAAGGCACAAAACAATTATACAGATATATAAAAATATATTTTATTTAATACAAAATTTTAAAATGAAAACAACACATATGATACAAGTATTGAGACTTAGGACCCCAAAAATCACAAAAATATTAATATGATACAGAAAGATAGCACCTCATGCATTTCGGAAAAGCGACCTTCATCAGAGGTGCCGCAAATGTACTCAGCATCAATATATTCTGTGAAAAACAAAACACACATATTATATAAATAAGGGATGTTTGCCCAGTGCTGCCACTTATGGGTACATGCGGAACCCTCAATATTGGAGAGGGCTATACTCACCGTAATGTTGTCACAATGTCACAGAAGAAGCCTGGATACTTGTTCTGAAAGCAGGTTTATTAAAAGGAACACTTTTTGGCTGTTGGGGGTGAAGAAGAAAACAAAGCCAAACTATATTGTTAAAACAATGATGGCTTTCCGGCGTCCATTAGAGCCTTCCAAACATGGAGGCAGACAGATGGCTAGGCCCACAACCCCACATCAGGGATCCAGGTACCACCCCGAAGACCAACAATCAGAGGCTCAGGGCAGGGGGGGCTACCAGAGGCAGGGGACACAAAAGTGGCTCTGCAAAAAACAGGAGTGTATATTACTGAAGTCAAAGTGTCTAATAGGTGATCATTCAATTTAGATGAAAAGTACAAAACCGCAATACAATATACCTGCTGAAGCAATAAGATGGATCTGGACTGACATCATGGGGATGGCAAAGTGGCAGGCCAGGAATAATCAAAAGGATAATAGTATAGCAAATTGGATTTATGCCAGAGCTGTGTAGTAATGAGAAAAGAATATTCCTTCACTAAAAAGACCAGCTTATTATTATAAAAAGAGAAGAACTAGGACTGTAGTAGCAGAACAGAACTGGGAAGAGAGATATCTCAGTATGTCCCCACCTTGTAGAGTCTGCTGGTAAGATATGTAGCCAGAATGGCAGTTGCCAAAACTAATCAACATACTGTGGAAAAAAAAAAAGAAAGGATGTAAAGGATGGTGGACTAATCATAGTGTTGCCGGAAAAGGCACACATATTTGCACACCAATACAGAAAGGAAAAAAGAAAAAAATCTGGCCATGTTATAAGCTTACTGGTTGCAGGAAAACTGTCAATAGTCCGGCATCTAAGTCGCCGCCATCACACCACGAGGACGCCAGCCAAGTGATATGGGTTAATATCAAAGTAGTGGACCAATCAGCAAAACATATACCCTCAGCCCGGCCAATGTGAGCGCTCAAGGCGCGTCCATTGGACGTCACGCGGCGCCACCCCGTCGTGAGACGGGTGACGACACGCGTCGGACAGCCACAGACGCAGCATCCACTCACTGGAACGCAAACAGGAAGAGTGGAGGAGGCCGGTGTAATACCGACTCCCTCCACCTCCTGGACTTGTTGGAGATGTTTGGGAAGGATGGTAAACCGAGGTGAGGTGCCGCGGATGGGCCGCTTAAGCCAGAGGGGAGATGTGCGGAACCAGAGGAGAGCAAGGGACCTGCCACCCCAGCTGATCTGGCGGATGGCTTGGGTGCGCCGGGCAGGGAAAGAGGGCCCACCATCCGTCAGGAACACAGGAAAAATGATACAGGGAATGATATAAATAGGGCAAATGACCACATAAGCCAAAAAGGAATAAGTTGGAAAAATGATAGCAAAATCAAAACATAATAAACGAAAATACCAAAACGGAGGAGAGCACATATTTTCCAGGGGGACCGCACTAGCCCAAGTGGCGTCAATGGCAAACACTGAACATCATATTACAGTGATTGAAAATATACATCTCAAAAAACTATTGGTATTTTTGGCAAATGAACAGACACAAATAGGATGGGATAAGAGAGCAGAGAAAGGAGAGCAGGAAGGGGGGGGGGTGTGGGAGGTAGGGGAGAGTGGAGAAGGAAGAACAGAACCAGGATTCCTTCAAACATAAAAATGTAAAGGGAAAGGTAAATTGAAATGGTGTCAGCATGGGAGTGACCCTATTTTTTCCCAACCTCCAGAGATGAAGTCGATGATGGCACACATATAGCTGCAGGCTCAGGACACCTCCCCTCATTGACACGTTTGACACTTTTTGGGGACCAGTGACACTAAAACAGTGATCAGTGCTAACAATATGCACTGTCATTGTACTAATGACACTGGCTGGGAAGAGGTTAACATCAGGGACGATCAAAGGGTTAACTGTGTGCCTAGCCAGTGTTTTTATACAGTGTGGGGGGTGCTTTTACTGGGGGAAGACATGGATCCTGGTCCCTGCTTTGCCATTCCCATGCCTTCCTACCTGTCACAATGGTGATCTGTCTTGTTTACAGACAGCTGTTCTGTCCCTGTGCAGGATAATCAGTGGTTGCTGGCGGACATAGAGTATGCGGTACCCGCTGCTGGGCAGAGCGCATACGCGCCCCCTACACAGAAGAGCCAGATTATGTATATATTTGTGATGCGGCGCACGGCTCCTGCCCTGTAGCAGTAAAATTTGCGAAATTGCTGGTCTCTCTGCTGGCTGCTGTGGTGCCTCCTGCTGGCCCCTAGTCACTGTAGGATACAGTAGTAACATTTAGTTCTATGGGAAGAACCCCAGCAGCCAGCGGGGTACACGTTGTTCCACAGACCCAGGAACGTTAAATGGTATTGGTTCCGGGAGCTCTGCTGCAAAGTAAAGTTTTAATAAATGGGCCACCTGACAGGTAAGTATTATGATGCTTACTTCACAGGGTACTTAAATAGTTACATAGTTAGTCAGGTTGAAAAAAGACACAAGTCCATCCAGTTCAACCAAAAAAAAACAAAAAACATTTTTATATATATACATACATATATATATATATATATATATATATATATATACATACACACACATACACATACATACACATATATATACACAACCAAATAATCCCATATACAATCCTTCACCCACAGTTGATCCAGAGGAAGGCAAAAAACCCCAGCAAAGCATGATCCAATTTGCTATAAAGGGGGAAAAAATTCCTTCCTGATTCCCCGAGAGGCAATCGGATTCACCCTGGATCAACTTTACCTAAAGATGTTAGTACCCAGTTATATTATTTACATTAAGGAAAGAATCCAGGCCTTTTTTAAAGCAATCAACTGTGCTGGCCAAAACCACCTCTGGAGGGAGTCTACTGGGGGGTACTGCCAGTGTAATTTTGTTTACACCCTGACAGGGTCACATTAAAGTAGACATGTCATGATAGAAATATGGGGACTGCTATTTAGACCTCTGTGGAAATGCTAGGCAGGGCTGTTATGGTGACCTAGTGGTCACTTGACTTTAATACTTTGAGTCAAAAACAAGCGCTCAGATCACAGAAAAGTCTGTCAAATTTATCTGCATACTTGTTCCAGGTCAGTGAGTCAGAAAGTACTGAAACAAGAGGGGCAACAAGACAGGAAGGAAACTAGCTTTATCAAATGTAGAGCATCCATGTTTCTTTCATGAGCTATACTTTTTTCTGTTTCTTTAATATAATGGTGCAATAGATTTAAGAAAGCACATCGTAGAAGATGAAGTGTTACTACTGTGGACATGAATCGAAGGAAGAACTCCCCAAATTCTGTTGCGAATGTGGGACGTCGCTGTGTACCTCCTCGCCAGTCTCTGTGAACCAAGGTAGGTCATTCCTCATGGACAAGTAGATAAAGCAAACACCTTCACTTTTGATGGTTGTGGGGTGAGCTGTATTTACCACAAAGTGTTTTGAAACAGTACAGAGGGGCCTCACCAAGCAAGACAATGACCTTTTTGTGCTGAACATTTTCTATTGCCTGTTCTAAATTCTTTTAGGTAAATATAGCAGCAGAAATAAAAGGAACACTGGAACTACTGAGAACAGTTGCAAGACTCTCTGTAGCTAAAATAATAAGATGCCATATTCTCTTCATCTCCAAGCTCTTGATCGAAGGATTCCACACTCCAGCAGTAGCCCCGCACATAATCCATGCAACCTCTTAATTGATGATTCTGTCTTAAAGGATACATTCACCTTACAAAAATAAATAAATGCACATTTTTTCAGGTAAAAAAATGTATATTTATTTTTATTTTTTTCTTGGAAGCCTGTAAAGCATTGCACCTGTGATCATCAGATCATGTGTGCAATGCCAGGCTCTTAGAGAGTATCATATTCCTGTATCTCCAATACGGGCAGGCGGTTACTGACATCCAGGAAGCTCAGTGGACTATGAGAGCACTCTCCAGCACCTTGGAAATATATACAGTATTTGACAAATGATTTTAAAGCAGTAGTAACCTCCGCTTGGTCACGATTACCTACAGGTAAGCTTATAATAAAGCTTACCTCTGGGTACAGTGAATACCTCCTATACATATAACGTTTAGGAAATAATCACTTTTTCTGCAGCTGTGACATCACCGGTGCTTTGACTTGAGGGCACAGTAAATATGCTGTCAGTCCAGAGCACTGTGCCGTGATGGTGACTCCCATCCGCATGTGCAGGAGGGACGTCATCAGTGCTCAGTCATTCGAACGGAGCCTGCAAACTCAGAACGAAGCACGGGTCAGGATGGAAGCCCTGGTAGCAGTGACAGCATGATGTTGGAGGGATTCGTTTAACAGATAAATCTGTCATAATGTGCCAGTGTGCGGATTATGCAATTAACTTGCAAGAGAGCCAGAATTATTTTTTTTTTTATTAAGACTTAACTATACCACTTTAGTCTTTTTCTGTGGTAGCATTAGACGATCATGCACATGGAAAATGAGTAGACATTTTTTATATGTCTAGCTTAGGTGCCACATACAGCCTGCCATACAAGTAACTGGTGGTATGCAGCTGTCCTGTTGTAAACACCAATGATCCTTTGCAATGGGTTTACCTGCACGTGCATGTTGGATGTATTGACTGAAGGTGAAAATTCCACATTAGGGAAATGTGTTGGATGCACATGCATGGATAAACATCAATGCAAAGAAGTTCTGGCATTTAGAAGAGTACAGCCCTGTACAGTAATTCAATAGTATAACAGGCTGTAGACAGCACCTGCAGCTCACCAGGAGCTGGAGAATGGCAGGAAAGTACGTTAGACATAATTGCCTATAAAATCTCCATGTGCATGAACCCTAAGGGTCATTTGACACGGGTGTTCAGTTTTTCAGTTCAGTTTAGTCACTTTTTTTTTTTTTTAAACGGATCAAAAACGGATATGGATGTCAATTTTTACATCCGTTTTCATATCCACTGACATCTGTTTTTTTACAAAAAAAAGTAACTGAACTCAACTTCAAACACTGTATATAGCTGGTTGCTAAGAAGGGGGCTGGGAAGCCGGCTGCCGCGTCCTTAACAACCGATGACTCATCAGCTGAATGTAAAAAAAAAAAAAAAAAAAATTCCGGCAAAAAAAAAATTGTGGAAAAAACTGTGTGGGGTCCCTCCCCAGGTCCATACCAGGCCCTTCTAGAATAGTATGGATTTGGAGGGGACGACCACACCAAAATGTAAAAAACAAATGGCGTGGGCCCCCCCCCCCCCAAAATACCAGACCCTTATACCGGAGCATGCAGCCCGGCAGGTCAGAAAAGGGAGGGGACGAGTGAGCGCCCCCTCCCCTCCTGAATTATACCAGGCCGCATGCCCTCAACATGGGGGGGTGTGTGCTTTTGGGCAGGGGGGCTCTGGGCTACCCCACCCCAAAGCACCTTGCCCCCATGTTGATGTGTACAAGGGCCTCTTTCTGACAAAACCCTGGGCTGTGGTTGTCAGGGTCTGTGGGTGAGGGGCTTATCGGTATCTGGAAGCCCCCTTTAACAATGCCCCCCCTATGTGAATGGTTATCGGGTACATCGTACCCCTACCCATTCACCAAAAAAGCAGTGAAAAGTTACCCCATGCCGTTTTTTTCTCAAATTTTTTTTTTTTTTTTGCGGCAATTTTTTTTTACTTTACATTCAGCTGTCAGTGCGGAATGACAGCTGATGACTCATTGGTTGTTAAGGACATGGCGGCTGGCTTTCCGGCCCCCAACCTTAGCAATCAGCTATATACAGTGTGTTTAATGAGGGAAAGAAAAAAATTAAAAACAGATGTCAGCAGATCGTCCGCTAACCTCCGTTTTTTCCTCCGTTCCATTTTTTAAATAGAAGAAAAATAGGGTTTTCTCCTGTCTTAAAAAAGGAGCTTAACGGAGACGGATAATTATCCGCTAACGTCCGCTAGCCCATAGAGATACATGTATGTCCGTTTTTCATCTGACAACGGATGGCGGAAAAACGGACATACCAAACGCCCGTGTGAAAGGACCCTTAATGATCTTTTGTCATTACTTTCCTGTGCAATCTAAAGCCAGTCTCTTCAGATATAACGGTTCTACACAGCTGTGTGTCTGAACTTATGATGTCAGTGCATGAAAATTTGAAAATTGCAGCTTTTGCTCCAATCAAATCAAAGAAGTTAAGTGGTCTTGTTTTTATATGTGCGAAAAACATTCATAAATGTTTTAAATTTACTGACTCACCCCTTTAAAGTGCCTTAGTACTATATTTTTTTATACATGTTAAAGGCTAATTCCACCATTTTGATAATATTTCATGTTACACCCATATTTGGGGAGTAACAAGAAGCATAGTCACATTCCACCAAATCTCAAATATTACCTGAATTGCGGGGTTCTAGGGGTTCTGCAGCATTCTTTATTATTTATTTGGTGTGGCTGTGCGTAGTTCGCCTGCACAGCTTCGTCATTCAACCACATATCTGTTCACACGGATCTCGGAAAGGAAGACTGCAAGTCTCATCTTCTACTGGGACAGAAGGACCCATGGATCTCAATAGAGTACTGATGTATAGAAGTGTGGTATTTCATTGCTTTCCTCCAGCCCCAAAATGGTGAGTCTGTACCTCTGTGTAGGGTCTGGAGAAATAGTTTGCAGGATCCAGTGCATTTGTAACCATGATGCGCTGCCCGCAGTTGAAATGCTTTGCGGGCTCCAATGCAAAAAAATGAATAAATGCATTTTTTTTTCTTTTTTAAAAGGTGGAGTATGCATTTTAAGTAACAGTTAAGTGTAACACTTACAGGTACATATTATCGTTTAAAGAGATCGCAGTGCTCACCTTGACAGAGTCTTCATATGTCTTTTTCTTGAAGGCTTTGTTCAGCATTTACTTCCTGGACAGAGATGTTGTGTCTCAGAGATGAAAGAGCCATGTAAATCCTGGTACCTAGTGGAAAAACCTTGCACAGACAAGATTAAACATACAATAGGTCATGTAGACAGTTTCCTTAGTTAAATTAGACTTGGGTTTTTTATTATATATTTCCCAAAACAAAATTTTACAGTCAATGTGATGCTGAGAGCTAAGTAAGGATGATGCACAGGAACTGCAAAGCACCTATAATACTGTAAATACATAAAGTGTATTTATAATAGATGTGTTGCTATTTTACTTGTCTAATGTGCTTTTAATTTCTTTGCAGAAATTAATGATGCAAACATTGCTTCTGAAAGTGGAGGCCGTACAACTGCAAATGAGTTGGAACCTGGGAAAGAATTGATTGCAGATATAACCAAAACCGGTAACCCCAGTGACCAATTGAAAATGAGTGTGGATGAACCACAGTCACTAAAGGATACTGGCCCTCCGGTTAAGAAAAGAAAGGCAAGAGTTTTACTTCCTCTTCTCTTTTAGGAGCCTACCTATGATCTGCTTGCTGCGTCCTCTTATTGAGCTTGTTTCCTGTTGTGTTTCTTCTATCCCCACAGGGTCCTGCTGACTGTCTGTTCCTGTTTCTTCTTTTCTTTTTTTGTTCACAAAGTTTTTATCAAAGTATCAATGTGAGGTACAAACACGACAGCCATATGTTAAACATAACAATAAAAGAAACAGAACCAGAAGAATAGTCTTCAATTAACAGGAAATCTTGGCAACAGTTAGTAGACCAGTGGTTCTCAACTCTTGTCCACAGGATGCACTAACAGGCCATATTTTAAGTGTTACGTTAGGGAAATGCAGACTTTTATACTGCAATCAGTGAGCAGCAAATTATATCACCTGTGAAGTATTTCAGTTATCTTGCAAACCTGGCCTGTTAGTGGGTCCTGGGGACAGGAGTTGAGAACCACTGCAGTAGAGGAATAGAGATGAATATAGTTCACCATGGTAGCCAGAAGCAACATAGAATGACCATTCTTTTCACAAGGGGATAATGAAACGTGAGCATTTTGTAGTTTTAAAACGCAGGCATAGGGGAAATGGCGATAACTGTTACATAGGGTCTAAATACGAGGCAACGTAGGAAGGGCGACGAGGCTAAGAAGGAAAAGATAGGAGTTGTTAGAGAGTGAAGCTGCATATATGTATGGCGAAAGGTGGGGTACAGGAGAAAACATTTTATCGTCTCCACTGACACAGCTTGGCAGGTAGCTATCTGCGAATAAAGTCCTCAGTGAATTAAACTCATTATGTGTGCTCTCGTCTATATGCTTTTATTGTTCAAGATACCTCTGAGAAGATATTTTTGTTGTCAGTGGTAGTTTTAACCACTTCTAGACCGAGCCTGTTTTTTGGGTTTGGTGTTTACAAGTTAAAAACCTTTTTTTTTTTTGCTATAAAATAACTTAGAACCCCCAAACATTATATATTTTTTTTTCTAACACCCTAGAGAATAAAATGGCGGTCATTGCAAAACTTTATGTCACACCGTATTTGTGCAGTGGTCTTCCAAGCGTGCTTTTTTTTTAATAAATTCAATTTTTTCAGTTAAAAAATAAGAAAATAGTAAAGTTAGCCGAGTAAAATGATACCCAACATGTCATGCTTCAAAATTGCGTCCGCTCGTGGAATGGCGACAAACTTTGCAACTTAAAAATCTCCATTGGCAACATTTAAAAAATTCTACAGGTTAGCAGTTTTGAGTTACAGAGGAGGTCTAGTGCTAAAATTATTGCTCTCGCTCTAACGATCACGGCGATACCTCACATGTGTGGTATGAACACCGTTTTCATATGTGGGCGGGACTTGCGTATGCGTTCACTTCTGCACGCGAGCTCGGCGGGATGGAGCGCTTTAAATTTATTTATTTTTTTAAATTATTTATTTTGCTTTTAACTTTTTATTTTTACACTGTTCTTTTTTAAAAAAAATAATCACTTTTAGTTCTATTACAAGAAATGTAAACATTCCTTGTAATAGAAAAAAGCATGCCAGGACCCCTTAAATATGAGATCTGGGGTCAAAAAGACCTCAGATCTCATATTTACAGTAAAATGCAAAAAAAAAAAAATAAATAAATAAATAAATTATTTGAAAAAAAATGACAGTGCAAAAAAAAAAAAAGGGCCCTTTAAGACCGTTAGCGGAGATTACTTCTGACGTCATTTCCGCCCTGCAGTGTTATGGAGCCGAGTTACTCGGCTCACAGGCACTGGGGGGGGGGAGAGGATCCGATCATCTCCGGCGGCTGATAAAAAATGGTATCTGAATGGTGAAAAGCTGCAGGCACCATTCAGATATCACCACTGAAAGTCAAGGACGTCATATGACGTCCTTGGCGGTTAAAATGACGCCAATGTGACCATATTTTACTAATTTTGGAAATTCTGTCTTGGGAGAGATGTATTGGCTCTTACATTTTGGCTATCGTATTCACTCAATTAATTCATTTAGTGTGTGGCCCCGCCCAATGCCAATATAAGACAACCGCGCAGCACGGACCTGGCATTCGAGTGGAAGAGAGCGACGAGTCAACATTTCCAGAAGAAGAAGAAGAAGCGGGAGAAGCTAGCTGGGGAGACAGTGGCAAAAGAGCAGAAGACCCCACAGAAGACCCCTCAGAAGACCCCGCAAAAGAGCAGAAGAAAGAAGATGAGGGGAGAAGACACCGGAGCTGATTTAATAAAATATTTTAAAAAGCTGTGTAGTGTTTTTTTGTACACTTTTTTTCCCCCCAGGTAAATGGGTAGGGGTACGATGTACCCCATACTCATTTACATAGGGTGGGGGTGGCGGCATCTGGGGGCCCCCTTATTAAAGATAAGCCCCCGTCCACAGACCCTGACAACCAACAGCCAGGGTTGTTGGGAAGAGTCTCTTGTCCCCATCAACATGGGCACAAGGTGCTTTGGGGTGGGGGGCGCAGAGCCCCCCTGCCCCAAAGCACCCATACTCCCCATGTTGAGGGCATGCGGACTGGTACGGTCCCGGGGGGGGCGCTCGCTCGTCCCCACCCCCTTTCCTGGCCTGCCAGGCTGCGTGCTTGGATAAGGGTCTGGTATGGATTATGGGGGGGACCCAACACCATTTTTTCGACGTGGGGGTTCCTCTTAAAATCCATGCCAGATTGAAGAGCCTGGTATGCTCTTGGGGGGGGACCTCACGCAAATATTTTGCGGGGGGGGTCCCTTTTAAGAGACCTAGCACACAAGTCGCACCGCAAGTCGGATCACTGTGATCCGACTTTTGGTGCAGCTTCTATTCAAATCAATGGGCTCCCATAGGGAACCATTGATTTTGATTAGAGGCAGAAAACGCTGCTGAAAGCTAGCGTGAAAAAATGTGCATTGACGTCAATGCAAAACGCCGAGAAAAACTGTGTTTTTTTCCCTGACGTCAGGCCCGGCTTTTTACTTATTTTTTGCAGACGCCCGTGTGTATGAGGCCTTAAAGTCATTATTTATGCAATGCTCAATGACTTTGTAATGTTCTTTTATTGTGTATCAATAAAGTTTGTTTTTGAGATAAAGTCATTATTTATCATACATTGTATCTTGTGTATCACAGAATATCAACCAACACTGTATCAAAAGCCGTGTACTATAATGCTTGCCTCTGCACGAGTGATCAGAGAATATAGCTTAGTGTTGCATCACCTATAACAGTCCCCATTCTTATAAACCAAGCAAGCCTAGCCTACTGGTACATGGCTGCCCCAGGAATGCCATGTTCACTGACTAAGAAGTACATAAGGGTGAACAAAATAGTTCCTGTGGTTGCAGAAGTGCAGTTGTACACAGGGGATGGTTGACACTGGTGTTTCACAGGAACATAGCCAGCAGAATATCTGGATGGGTCAGTTCAGTCTACAAGCAGAGACATGGTCAATATGGTGGCCAGGGTCAGCACAAGTGGCAGGCAGTGGCAACATTGCACTGGTGTGACAGTGATCAGGAACACTATTGCTAGCTGCACTGGCTCTGGTGACACTGTACTGATGTGGTTGCAATTAGGGGCAATCTTGATTGCTGCCATGGCACTGGTAACACTGTTCCTGATCACTAGCTACACCAGTGACATTGTTGCTGGTTGCACTGGTTTGGTGACATTGTCACTAGTGTGGCAGCAATCAGGAGAAATTTTGATAGCTGCACTGGTCTGGCAACACTGGCACTAGTGTGGCGGTGAGCAGAACATGCTGCTGGCTTACATTGGTCTGGTGACACTGGGACTGATGTGGCAAGTTATTAAGAACTTTGTTTGCTGACTAACAATGTTCTGTTGTTCTGGTAACTGGGATTGGTGTGGCTGCGATCAGGAGTGCTGTTGCTGGCTGCACTGGGCTGGTGACACTGGGACTGGTGTGGTGGTGATCATGAACACTGTTGCTGGCTTACACTGGTATGGTGACACTGGTACTGGTGCGGCAATGATCAAAAACACTGTTGCTGGCTTACACTGGTCTGGTGACACTAGGACTGGTATGGCAGCAATCAGAAACACTGTTGCTGGCTGCACTAGTTTCTATCACTGCCACTGGTGTGATGGCAATCAGGAATAATGTTGCTGGCTCTTGGTGTGGCAGCAAGCAGAAGCACTGTTGCTGGCTTTCACTGCTTTGGTGACTATGGGACTGGTGTGGCGGTGATTAGGAACAGTGTTGCTGACTGCACTGGTCTGTTGACAATGGAACTAGTGTGGTGGAGATCAGGAACCCTGTTGCTGGGTGCACTGGTCTGGTAACACAGGGACTGGTGTGATGGAAATTAGGAACACTATTGCTGACTTACACTGCTCTGGTGACACTGGGCCTGGTGTGGTGTCGATCAGGAACACAGTTGCTGGCTTACGCTGGTTTGGTGACACTAACACTGGTGTGGCAGTGACCAGTTGATGCCTTGCACTGGTCTTGTGTTACTGGGACTGGTGTGGCAGTGATCAGGAACACTATTGCTGGTTGCACTGGTCTGGTGACACTGGGACTAGTGTAGCGGCAGACAGGAACACTGTTGCTGGCTGCCCTAGTTTGGATCACTGGCAGTGCTGTGGTGGCAGTCAGGAACACTGTTGCTGGCTTACACTGGTCTGGTGACAATGTGACTGGTTTGGCCATGATCAGGAACACTGTTGTTAACTTTCACTGGTCTGGTGGCGGTGATCAGGAACACTGTTGCTGGTCTACACTGGTTTGGTAACAATGGGACTGGTGTGTTGGTGATCAGTTGCTGGCTTACACTGGTTTGGAGATACCGGAACTGGTGTGTTGGTGAAAAGTTTATGGCATACACTGGTCTGGTAACATTGTCTCTGGAGTGGCAGCAATCAGGAGTACACTTGATGTTTGCACTAGTCTGGCAACACTGGCACTGGTGTGGCAGCGATCAGAACTCTGTTGCTGGCTTACACTGATCTGGTAACTCAGGGACTGGTGTGGCTGCGATCAGGAACACTGTTGCTGGCTGTACTGGTCTGGTGACACTGAGACTAGTGTAGTGGTGATCAGGAGCATTGTTTCTGGTGACACAGGGACTGGTGTGGTGGTGGTCAGGAACACTGTGACTGGTCTGCTGACACTGGGACTAGTGTGGCTATTCATTATAGACACTGGGTGGCTGCACTGGTATACAGTATCATCAAAGCAGACAGCCAGTGTCCATTATTGCTAGCCACACCACTCCAGTGTCACCATACGATGACACTGCTCTAGAGACTGTGATTTTTTTTTTTTTGTACACACTGATTGCTGTCTTACACTGATCTGGTGACACTGGGACTCATGCGGAAGTGATTAGGAACATTGTTGTTGGCAGACACTGGTCTGGTGACACTTTGATTTGTGCTATGGGGTTTGGGAACATTGTTGCCGGCTGTACTAGTCTGGCAACACTGAGAATGGTGTGGCAGTGATCAGGAACATTGTTGCTGGCTTACACTGGTTTGGTGACATTGGGACTGGTGTGGTGGTGATCAGTTGCTGGCTTACACTGGTCTGGTGACATTGTCCCTGGAGTGGCAGCAATCAGGATTACTCTTGATGACTGCACTAGCCTGGCAACACTGGGACTAGTGTAGTGGAGATCAGGAAGACTATTTTTTTTTTTTTTTTTTAAACAGTGTTTTATTGATATTTTCAACCCAAGGAGTACAACAGAAACATATTGTGTATTATCAGTACAGTAACATAAGTATACCAGTAACTTGCCAGCCCAATTTCTTTCTGACAATATAAAAGAGTCAATCGTATTTTGGAAATTATTATAATAGGATAAATCATTAGATAATCCCCGAACTAGCGGGAATATCAAACAGTTCTAAACTAAACAAAACTTAACTAAGCACTTGCACATGCTCATTAGAAACTTGAGGACAAGAATCTCATTACACAGGTACCACATAGAAATAAAGGCTTCTAAGCCTCATTGAAACTTAGTGAACCCACTCCACGTCCCATATATCGTGAGTCCAGATCACAGGTCAGGCAATACAAAGGTATCAAAGTTCAGTCCACTGGCCCCAAATTTCCTCAAATTTCCTAGGACCGCCCTCTAGCCTAATAGGTGAGTTTATAAGTTGGTAATACCTGATTGATCAAGGTCTTCCATTGATTAAGGGAGATTACTGTGGTCTGTATCCACTGCAATAAAACCGTAAGAAACGAAGGAATTGTTTCTGATATGAGCATAAATCAGCGTCCTCCAGTACCGCTAATATACACCACTTCAGACTACATAAAATTAGTAGCTATAAAGTGGGTTACCTTTGACCAAAATGGTTGTATTGTTTCGCAGTTCCAAAGCATGTGGAGTAAATCACGTGTGCCTTTGTGACATTTATGACATATTGGACTATCCCTTTTGCGCATTCGGAAGAGTCTTAATGGAGTATAATCTGTGCTGTGAAAGATACATAACTGTATCATTCTGTCCCTAGTGGAAATGGTAGTGACAAAATATGTGCTTCCCAGAACCCAAAAAGATCTGGGATGTCTAATGTCCAATGGCTTTTCAAAGTTTGTAATCAGATGGATTTATGTTGCGTTAAGACACATGTTCCGGCTATAACCATGCCTTTTCCAAGATAGAATTTTGAAAGCGAATCACCCTGAGTCATGGCCGCATGTTTTAATGGAAAATATGTAAATATCCAGTCATATAATTGGTGTATATATTTTAACCCCTTTGATGCCCAGGATTAAACCATATGGGATGACTAGGGGAGATGGGGTCTGGATCATCAGGGACCGGACATGGGCACTGCCCATACATTTTTAGAGAGACTTTTAACATCCTTGTACCCTCTACAACCTGAACAGCTCTCCGATAGATTAAACCATTCAAAGCTTCATAGGAGGAAAGTGATCCCGCCTCAGTTGCAGTAGCTGCATTATTTAATTGTGGGAAAATCCACCAGTGTATATAGACCAATTGTGATGCATAGTAATATAGCTTTAAATTTGGTAAAGCTTATCCGCCCTGAGACATAGGCAATTGCAGCGTAGCAAGGGAGATTCTGGGATTCTTGGGCAACCACAGAAAGGTCGTCAAGAGAATCAATTTCCTGGAAGATTTTCTTAGGTATGTACATTGGACTATTTGACAAAATAGATAAGAATTTTAAAGAGATTAACTCTACCCGTTAACGTCAGTGGCAGGTTAACCCAACTGACCATTTTGCTTTTGAAGGATGCTATGCAGGGTAGGAGATTATTAGTAATATAGGTAGAGATTGGTAGTTGTACTGTAACTCCTAGATATTTAAACAAGGAAGTACCTTGTAGCGGGCAATCCGAGGGGAGGTCAAGTGGGAGGGCAGGATCCACAGAGAACACATTGGACTTAGTCCAATTCATGTTAAATCCAGAACAATTCCTGAAGCTAGTAATGAATTGAAACACCATGTCTTGCAACCATGTCGTGCTTATGAGGAAACTTTTTTCTGCACGGTATTTATGTATGAGTAATTTTTAAACAATAATATCTTTAAGATACAGGATCAATCAATATGAATGCAGGCTACAAATAGTTTATTTATTAATCAGACATGTATTCATACAACAAGAGTTATACATTGGTTGCCATAAACAATGTTACATAAAATTAAGAAGGTTAATTGCAAGACCTGTAATGGGAGTGCTGCGCTCTTTAAAGGACACAAAATTGTAAGACTCCGCTATAGAATCAGTAACCGAAAATGACGATTAGACAGAACATCTGTATTTCACGAATTTAACCTTTACTATACTGCAGGTAAGTAAGTAATCAATATCGTGAAATAGAATTAGACGTCTGCTACGTCAATAGAATAGAAGTACAAAAATTATAATAAAAATGTACGTTTAGAGAAAAATCTACAAGATTCGAGAGAAGTACTTATCCGATTGTGCCTGATAAACAAAAATTCAATAATTCATATTTCCAAAAACAATTAGATTTAAAACAGAGTTCCACCCTCTTAAAAGTCAGCAGCTACCAAAAGTGTAGCTGCTGACTTTTAACAATCGGCCACTCACCTGTCCCTCGCTCCAGCGATGCGGCCACCCAAGGGCTCGCTCATTTCCCCCACTTGTGATGCGGCGCCAGAATCACAAGTGTGGGCACCCGGCTTTGGCTTCAAAGTCAGGTGTTCACTGCGCATGCGCGAGACGCGCTGCGGCTTGTGAATGGCTCGGCGCATCTTCTGGGACCTGTGACGTGTCCCAGAAGATTGCCGGGTGGGAGGGAGGGAAGGTGAACTTCCTTCCGGCTCCTCGGTGCCAGAGGAGGAAGGGGACCTGGGACCCTGTGAAAACAGGGTCCACGGTCCCCCCCCCCCCCCAAAAAAAATGACATGCCAATTATGGAATGTCAGGGGGTCACCTACTCTTAAAGCGGAAGTTCCACTTTTGGGTGGAACTCAGCTTTAAGGTAAAATCAGACTAATATAATTACCCTTTTTTAACGTGGCTGCTAGCCTCAAGGCGGGCAGAGTATGCCTGTTCTTCTCTATGCTGTAGTTTCACACACAGATTCCAGATGTTTGAAGAACAGGTGTATGGTTCCTCCCCGGTTTTAGGTAAAGTGTTCTAAACTATTTCCAGGGCGAAATTCTCATCCACTGGGGGACTGTAAGGTATTAACCGTACAGTAAAAAAAACCCCCCCCCCCCCCTGGCACCTGGGAC
>BLSH010251187.1:385675-405642 GCA_018402905.1 Glandirana rugosa
CACACAGTGAAATTTACTTTGGCCCTTATTCACGTGTAGACAAGACGTTTTAATAAATTTCAGACACACAGTGAAATTTACACACAGACTTTAAATAATTTTGCAGAACAGATGTGCACTTATTCCCGGTTTCATTTAAAGTGACACACACATTTTGCAGAACAGTTATATGGGTTCTCCCGGCTTATTTATACTTTCTTGACACAGTTTGAAGATGATTTTAGAACAGTTCTATGGCCTCTACTGTTAATTAATACTTTTCAGACCCAGTTTGAAGATGATCCCCATTCACCTCCATTTTTGCTTTTTTATGTTTTTATTTTTTAAAAAATATTTAAAGTTTTTTCCCTGTCCCCATTTCTTTGTAGGTCACTTGTTCCACCCTTACCCCCATTTTCCTTCCTTTTGCAGACCTCTAGGACCTTGCTGGGCTTTTTTACAGCATTTTTAAGAATTTTCATTAAAATTACCAGAACCCCGGACCCGAACCCGGACTTTTTTTGAAAAGTCCGGGTCCGGGTCCCGGACACCCCAAAGTTTGGTACGGACCCGAACTTTACAGTCCGGGTTCGCTCAACTCTAGTCACTGCCCCTAAAACCACCAAGGGTCATCTTTGAGCAGAACTATTTGATTAATTTAAAATATTTTCTAAGTAATATATGATATAAAGTGTTATACCTTCATACTATGTAATTGCTTGTACAGTGTTGCTAAATATATATTCAGGACTTCAGGTAACCGTTATAATCTTAACCATCAATATTACATTATTGTATCTGTATAAACGTGTTATTCCTGTAAATACTGTAAACACTAATTTAGGTAAAAACACATGCTATATGTATATCTATTTCTCTTATGTTTGTTGACAGACACAGCGCTTCCTTAGAAATCACCATTGTGTTATACCGTCCCCTACAGGAGTAGGACTCTAGGCAGACAAAACACTTGGCTACACCCAGGGGCAGTCCTAGATGGTATACCCCCCTCTCTGCTATAGGACTTCATTTTTTTTCTGCCTATTCAGGAATAAGGACCTAGTTCCCTGCTGGGATCTCTAGTCCTGGCAATTTTTTGTTTGTTATTTTCTTTTTGAGGAATTTTGTTTCCCAGTGATATCTACAAGCAACTGCCGGGCTGGTCACTAAGTATCCAGTGGTCTCCCCAGTCTGGCCAGTGAATGCGTGCAGACCGCAGCTATGTGCTAGGTCGGCCGCTACATAGCCCCACTGGACAGGAGCTGGCCCTGTCAGTTAAAAGCCTCACAAGGTCGCATATGATCGGGTCCACGCACGCGTCGCAGCGTCCCTCATGGCCGACGCACCCCCCCCACTTTGGTGGCGAGGAGGTCCTGTCTGACCTGGGTCGGTCAGTCCTGTGGGTTCACCTCCTTCCCATGCACCCCCACTCCCTGGGGTGGTTGGTCCCCAGGGACCTTCTAGTGAGGCTCCCCTCCACCCCCCCTGCTCTCCTCTGCCATGTGGGGATAGGCCTCTGGTCTGTGGGGACAGTACTGTGGTACTGGTGGGGGGCGCGCTGCTGGTGCTGGCTTACCATGCGGGAGCGGCTCCTGGTTTCCCCCGGGGGGCTGAGGGCCCTGTTCCCTCTCCTTGCAGGAGACATGCTGGCCGAGTTTCAGGGTCCCCCCTGGATCCTGTGGAGCTGCGTCTTCGTGGCAGTCGGTCATTTTCTTGTAGCTGGAGCCTCTAGAACTGCAGACATGCAGTTTCCTATGGTCAGCGGCCATTTTTGTGTATCTCGCGGCCATGATAGAGGTGTCTTTGGTGCTTTGTAGCGGCAGCCATTACTGTGGAGCCTGAGATGGCGTTTTTTGGCAGAGACAAGCCCCTCCTCTGTATCCCAGTGTTTGATACATGGATTTTCTCCCCTGGACGCCGCATGGTTGCAGCTCTACCTCTGAGGCAGCAAGCGTTACATTGGTGGGGTGGTGAGTCTGGTGGGGTCCCCTCCTCTTTCTGCTGTAGGTGTGGGGTGTTTTTACCGGTGCAGGGGTGTCCCAGAGCAGTGGTTACACTTGGTGCGGTGGGCCCCTTTCCCATTTTTTTTTTTTTTATTTATATTTTTTATTGGGTTATTCAAGCAATTACAACTTAAGCTAAGAGACATTGCAAGAATATACAGATATAATCCTGAATAGGGAAGGGGGGAGGGGTATGAGGAGGTAGGGGGGGATTAGGTAGGGGATACATAGGGGAGAGGTAACCCCAGAGTAGGGAGGGAGGATGGAGGAAGGGAGGGAGGATGGAGGAAGGGAGGGAGGGAGGGGGGGAGAGGGGGGAGGGGGGGAGGGGTGGAGGGCAAGGGGTGCCGCCTGCTAAGTAATACACATAGTCGTCAATAAACAGAGTATATAACATAAGTGGGGGGGAGATACCTAGAGACCAGTATGGTGAATCAAGTTCAATCTTTGTCTATAGAGGGTTCCCAACCCCCGCTTGGACCTCTAGGCAAGAGGGGAGCAGTAATTTGGGGGAGGCGAAAGTGGAAGAGTTCGCCTAGTGGAACTTTCTATGACTTAAGTTGGGTGCGAGGGGGTAGGACCCTGCAACAAGTTATGAACTGGTTGTGCTACCGATGCGTAGTGGTAAAAGAGGGGTGTGAGCCTTGAGTCCTGGTGTCAAGATCAAATGAATGTTGAAAAGTCATTTTCAGGGGGGGAAGCAAAGGGGGGCTCCTCCAGAGGAACTGTGTGTATAGGGTCTAGTGGCAGTGTGTCTTCTTGTAGCAGTTTCTTGAAAAGGCCCCATTTATTGTTGAGGGTAGCATGGCTGGTCCGGAACAGGGTGAAGTTCAAGGTGTCCTTCTGCATGAGACTGATTAGGTCCCTTTTAACCAATTCCAAAGTGGGAGGTGTAGAGGAAATCCATTGTTTCAGTATGGCTCTCCTGGTTGCCATAAAGCACGTGGTAATCCAGGCTTTGTGTGCCTTTAGTATCTGGCTCTTAGTATTCCGATGTGGTGCGTGGAAATCTTTCATTAGACCAAAGAGCAGCAACGTTGGGTCGTCAGAGGGTGGGAGGCCCGTGACTTGTTGTACTAAAGCTTGAGAACTTTCCCACAAGGATTTTATATAAAGGCAGTCCCAAAATCTGTGTTTTAGGGTGGGTTTGTGCAGATCACACCAAGGGCAGGAGTAGGGTTTCGGCAAGGTAGGTGCAGTGGAGAATGGGGCGTAAGCTCTGTGCAGGATTTTTAGCTGTTGCTCTCTCCAAAACTCATTGGTGATATGTTTCCTGATAGAGATGTACCCCAGCAAAGGGGTATTGTCACCACTCGGGAAGTTGAAGTCTTTTGCCCAGGCCGAACCTGGACTGAGGTGAAGTGAATCATTTATCCTTTGGGAGAGGGCTTTGTAAACATCTGAGATCTTATAATGGCCCCTTTCGAGCAGGTCCTCAATGAAGGAATGTTTGAATCTATTGTGCTTCTCTGGGTGTAGAGATATGGCAAAGCTTATAGCTTGTTGGGTATGAATGAAGTGATGCGGGGGAATGTTGTATTTGGTTTTCAGAACCTCAAAGGGGTGAACCTTTCCAGTGACTTGATCAAATAATTGTGCCCATTTAGTAAGCCCATGGGAAGCCCAGGTGGAGAATGCCGCATATTGTTTATGTAAATTGAAGAGGGGGTGTCCCATAATGGGAAGGTGCGGAGATATAGAGTATGGGAGATGAAGAGCCTTTCTGGCTTCTCGCCAGGCTATGACCGTGTCTCTTATCAGCAGGTTCTGCCTTAGGTGGGGAGGGAGAGAGTTGAATTTACAGTGTAGAACAGCGGCTAGTCCAGCTGGGCTTACCATTTGCGACTCCAGTTCATAGTTTGAATAGTTGGACCTGCCCGCCAGCCAATCCAGCGTTATCCTAAGGAGGCAAGCTAAGTTGTACCTTCTGATGTTTGGGAGGTTAATACCTCCAAGCAGAGTGGATTGTTGGAGTTTCGTCAAAGAGATGCTTTCCAGAGAAAAGCTGAGAGGGATTTTTGTAGACTTTGAACATCCTTGTGTTTTAATAACAAAGGGATGGTTTGGAGAGGATACAGAAGTTTGGGGAAGCTCATCATTTTGAAAAGGTGACATCTACCCAGCAACGAGAGGGGAAGGGATGACCAGTGTGACAGTTCGTTCCCAATTTTAGAGAGTAAGGGGGGGTAGTTCAGTTGATACACTGAGGATGGAGTTTTACCAATTTTGATTCCTAAATATGTGATGTGGTTTTTGGCTATCTGAAAGGCGGACTGTGTAGCCCAGTGGGGGGTTCTAGATTGGAAGAGTGGCAGTACCTCACTTTTCCCAAAGTTGATCCTGAGACCCGCGCAGCTCCTGAACTGTGTGAAAATATCCTGGATATGGGGAATGTCTGTTTGGGGGGACGAGGAAAAAATGAGAATATCATCCGCAAATAGTGCGGACCGTATCTCTTGGTCTCCTATCATCACCCCATGTAAGTTGGAGTTGAACAAGATATAACGCGACAAGGGCTCAATGGCCAGGTTGAAAAGGAGGGGAGAGAGGGGGCACCCCTGGCGCGTGCCCTTGTGGAGTATGATTTTGTTTGAAACTAAGCCCGCAGACACTACATTTGCGTAAGGTGCTTTGTACATGGCGGAAATTAGGTGGGCAAATGGGCCCGTTATACCCATCCTCTGTAGGACCAGACCCAGCCAACGGAAACTGATATTGTCAAATGCTTTTTCCGCATCAAGGGTGACAATAACAGAGTCTCTGGCTGGGCCCGTCCTGGCCGCCTCCAGTACAGCCAAAACTTTGCGGATGTTGGAAGCTGCTGATCTACTCACCGTGAATCCTGCCTGGGCAGGGTGGAGCAGAGCGGGCATGAGATTTGCTAGTCTTTTGGCCATTACCTTAGATAGAAGTTTAGAATCAAGGTTAAGTAGGGAAATAGGTCTGTAGGAACCCGGGTTCAAGGGATCCTTGTCCTTTTTGGGAATCAGCTTTATATATGCTTGGAATGCCGTGGGCAGATATGGGCCTCCATCTAGAATGCTCTGATAGAGGGAAACCAAAGTGGGCGAGATGAGGTCAAGTCTGCAGGATCAACTGAGGGAAGATCAATCTTATCTAGAAAAGAGGTTGCCAACGATTCATCTATGGGATCATCACTGTAGAGGTTAGAATAAAAATCCTCTAGTACAGAGATCACATCCTTAGAGTCTGTGGTGGTTGTGCCGTCTGAGCGCTTTAATGCAGTTATGTGAGTGGGGGTGTGAGGGCCCCTACAGAGCTGGGCTAATAGTTTACCCGGTTTATTACCGAATTTGTGGTGTTGGAGTTGGGAGCATGAATAATAGTAGAGTTCGCGCGTTCCAGCCCATTTGTCAAAGGCAGATTTTGCTTCTATCCAATTTTCTCTATTGGTGGGGGAATTGAGTTCATTAAGTGCGATTTGAGCCTCTCGTAGTGCAACACTGGCCCTCTCGTAATGCTGGGTAGATTTTTTCTTATGTGTTGCTGTGAATGCTAAGATTTTACCTCGTAAGACTGCTTTTGCAGTTTCCCAAAATAATGTAGGGTTCCCCTCGTGTTCCGAGTTCGTTTCTTGGAACTCTGCCCAAGATTAACGAATCACCTCTAATAATTCAGTATTGCCTGCTAGATGCGTAGGGAAGCGCCACATTTTGGGTGAGTTGGGCGTCTCTGTGATTGCCAGCTGGAGGGCAATTGGGGCATGATCAGAGATAGCCATATCTAGAATTTCTGGGTTCAAAGCTAAAGGAAGCATGAATGGATTACAAAACATATAATCAATTCGCGATAAGCTCTGGTGCAGGGGAGAGAAGAAAGAGAATTCCCTCTCTATTGGGTTGTGTAGCCTCCAAACATCAGTGAGTTGAGTGGCTTCTGCAAATTGAGCAAGAGATGATGAAGAACCAGGGGGTTCTTGTTTTGACACGGGTAAGGGTCGGGCCCTGTCTTCCTGGATGGACATGACTGAGTTGAAGTCTCCCCCTACCAACAAGGGCAGGTGAAGAGATGTTGCTAGCTTGGCCGTCAGGTCTTGAAAAAAAGTCTTAGAGGGAGAGTTCGGGGCGTATATGTTGCCCAGAACCATCTCTCTGTTAAAGATTTTGAGCCTAAGGAGGGATATGCGTCCTTCGCCATCCTGCATTTCCGAGAGGATATGGGCTGCTACATTTTTGTGTATTAGGACTATAACACCTGCTTTGCCGTTAGCGGCAGGCGATCCAAATATTTGACCCACCCAGAGTCTCTTGAGACGCCAGAAGTCCTTAAGGGACAAATGGGTCTCCTGGAGCAAGGCAATGTCCGCACGCATGCGCCTAAGGTGCCTAAGCACTGCCATTCTTTTGTGTGGAGACCTAAGCCCCTTCACGTTCCAAGATATAACTTTTAAGTTATGTCTGGTTGAAATGTTAGACTAATAAGCGCAAGATTTTTAAGAGAGCGTTTGGAGTAATTTATCACCAGGAAGCTCAAAAAATACAGGTAAGTGGGCATGGGGACAAAGTCTCTAGGAGTAAGGGATGGGGATAGAGGCTGGAAGAGGGTGGCGGGCTTGTCCTCCCAATAGGTGCAAGGCGTTAACAACAGAAGAAAACAAACAACAGTATCATACCAAAAACTAAGTAGTGGACTTCTCTTTTTTCCATATGACATACCGTCACCATCCAGATAGCATTACCGGAGTCCCACGAGCCTCAGGTCTGCGAGCTATGGTCTTAGTGATGCCTCCTGGGGGCGTGGAGATGGTTCTGGAAGATAGTCGTAGGATGAGGATCACCTGCTTCTTATTGAGAAGCTCCGATAAGGCTATGTGGGGAAAGGAGTCTAGGTAAACAATATAGACATAAAGGCAGAGAGAAAAACCATATGATATTAGACAGAATCACATCTGGAATTGCAAGTAGATATTTTGAGGGAAAAATAACAAATGTGCAACTGATTAGAATGCCTAGCTTGGGCTCAAGGGGCAATATCAAACCGTTGGTCCAGACCGGAGATGTCCATGTCTAATAGAACATTGTCATAGACGATGGCTGGCCCTGAGTCTAGGGCGGAGGGTACTGTTTATCCTTGTTGGAGTATCGGGGTCTTTTAGGAGAGTCCTTGCGCGGGCTACGGAGATCTCTGCTCCCTGGAGATGGGGGGTTTCCCATTTTTATGGAGTCTCAGGAACAGATTTCCCCACCTGACCCCCTCTCAGAGGCTGTAGGTCCTTCTGGATCTCAGCCATCCTTGGACACGCTGACGGGGGTCCTCCAGTCCTTTGTGTCCCTGGTGGAGACGGCTTGCAGGCGGCAGCCTAGCAAAAAACGGCCCCCGTCGTCCCCTGCTTCGGCTCTCTCATCGGATCTGGAATCTGACTTGACCGCTGCGGATGGGGCCCGCCCTGCGGGGCTTGTGGCCTCAGTTCCTAACGTTTCAGACAGTGAGGATGACTCCTCTGCCCCAGTGGCTGCGCAGGAAAAGGTGCTGGTAGACGCACTGATTATATCTGTGTGGCAAAACTTTAAAAATGGAGGATGCAGCCGCCGCTGCAGCGGAGGTGCCCGTTCAATTTGGCACTCGCAAGCCGTCTCGCACGGCAAAGGTGTTTCCTTACCCCTCCTATTTTGACAAATTTGTCTATAAAGAATGGGAACGTTCGAAGCGCCCTTTTGTGGTCCCAAAACGCTTTGCTGTGCACTATCCCTTTGAGGAGAGTCTTCTCAAAAATGGACTACTCTTCCTGTGGTGGACCCCCGATCTCTCGGTTGAACAAATTCACCATGATTCCGGTGGAAGACTCCATGCCTTTAAAGACTTAGCTGACCAGAAGGCGGAGGCTCTGGGCCGAACTATGTTCACTATTGTGGGCTCAGTGCTTAGGCCAGTACTGGCCATCGCTCTGGTGTCTCAGAACTTAATCGAGTGGGCGAAACAGTTTGGCACGATTTGGAGGGAGAGCATTTTCCTCCTGCCTTCGCTGAATTGGTAGACCGGTTGGTCCAGGGGTTGCAGTTTGTCTGCGATGCTTCATTAGACACAGCTCCCTTTCTCTCTAAGCTGTCCATGTCGGCGGTGGTGCTTAGGCGGGTATTGTGGCTTAAATGCTGGTCAGCTGACAAGACTTCTAAAAAAGCCCTAACTGACATGCCTTTTCAAGGTGATCGTCTGTTTGGAGCCACTCTGGACGACACCATAAAGAATGTCACAGGAGGGAAGAGTACTTTTTTGCCGCAGATAAAAAAAAAGGGAAAAGAACCTCGCCATAAGCGGGGCCCCTCTTTTTCAGCTCATAAGAATTTTTTTCATCCCTTAGGGTCCACCGACAAGGGTTCAAAGCCTTTCAAACCTCTTCAGGGGGCTCCAAACAATCCTGGCCCTTTAAACCAAGAGCAGGGTTTTCTAGGCCCGTGGATAAGACCCCATT
The DNA here is from genome assembly GCA_018402905.1 of Glandirana rugosa. Taxonomy (NCBI): domain Eukaryota; kingdom Metazoa; phylum Chordata; class Amphibia; order Anura; family Ranidae; genus Glandirana; species Glandirana rugosa. The sequence continues at coordinate 394,088 of BLSH010251187.1, forward strand.
CAGCCTGAAGGGGCGCCCTCACCCAGTTCTGGGGTGGGGGGATGTCTTCGAGGATTTCCGGCCCGTGGACCTCATTGATTACTGACAAGTGGGTCCACAAAGTGATCCTGTCTGGGTACAAGACAGAGTTCCAGTCTTGGCCCTCAAACAGGTTTTTCCCTTCCGATGTGGGCCTGTCCCTGGAATGCCTACTAGCCCTCCGGGGTGCGGTACGGGACTTGATGCTTCAAGGGGTGATTGTTCTGTAAGCGGAACCTTTTTAGGGGTTCTATTCTAACCTGTTCACAGTACTAGAAAAAGAGGGTACGGTGCGGCCGATTCTGGACCTCAAGGCTCTAAATTGCTTTGTGAGGGACCGGGAGTCCATTCGTTCAGTGGTGGCGTCGCTGCATCAGGGGGATTTTCTTGCCTCTATCAACATCAAAGATGCCTACCTGCACATCCCGATCTGTGCACATCACTGCTTCCTCCACTTTGCTGTGGGAGAGGAGCACTATAAATTCACTGCGTTGCCCTTTGGTCTAGTTTCTGCGCCGCAGTGTTGGCCCCGGTACTGATATTGCTGTGCCAACCAGGGATTGCTGTCCTGGGATATTTGGATGACCTCCTTTTGCACGCAGAAGATCCTGCCACTCTGCGTGGCAACGTGTAGATTACTATTCAAACCCTGAAGGAGTTTGGCTCTTAAACCTTAAAAAATCGGCACTGCAGCCAGCCCTGAGACTGGACTATCTGGGCCTAACACTGGATTCTGCACAAGCCAGGGTATTTCTCCCGCTGGAAAAGCTCCAGATGCTGTGGGTGGCGATTCACCTCTTGCTATCCGGCAGGTGGGTCGCCGTACGGACTTGTATGCAGGTGCTGGGCCTGATGGTGTCGACCTTCGAGGCAGTGCCGTTTGCACAGTTCCATACCAGGATCCTGCAAAAGGAGATCCTGTCAAAATGGGACAAATGCCTGGGTTCTCTGGACAACCAGATTCAACTGAACCTGGAATCCAAGGGTTACCTAATCTGGTGGCTCCGATCTCCGGCCCATTTTTAACGGGGAAAATCCTTCCTACCCCTGTACTGGACGGTGGTCATGACCGATGCCAGCCTGTCCGGGTGGGGAGGGATCCTGGGGCTGAGCTCCACTCAGAGTCGATGGATGCTGGAGGAATCAAGGTTACCCATCAACATCTTGGAGCTCCGGGCGATCAGACTGTGTCTGGATCACTGGACAGACCGTCTCCGGGGGCTGCCGGTGTGGATGCAGTCAGACAATGCCACGGCAGTGGCTTATGTCAATCACCACGGAGGAACAAGGAGTGCACTGGCGTCTGTGGAAGTAGCCGGCATCCTCCGGTGGGCAGATCGCTCCTTTCCGGCCATCTCCGCCATTCACGTTCCAGGGGTAGACAACTGACAGGCGGATTACCTCAGTCACCAGACCTTGGACCAAGGGGAATGGTCCCTTCATCAAGATGTTTCTACAGATTTGTCGGCACTGGGACACTCCTGAGGTGGATCTGTTGGCGTCTCGGCTCAACAGAAAGGTGCAGAGGTTCGTGGCCAGGGCTCGGGACCCTCTAGCGGATGCCCCAGATGCTCTGGTGGCCCCGTGGGGTCAATACCGTCTGATTTACGCCTTTCCTCCTCTCAAACTTCTACGGTGGCTGTTACACAGGATTGAGGCCGAGGGAATTCCGGTCATTCTGGCGGCACCCGATTGGCCTCGCCGGTCTTGGTACGCCAACCTAGTACGCCTCGTCGCAGATGTCCCTTAGCGGTTTCCTCTCCGAGAGGATCTGTTATCACAAGGGCCAATCTGCCATCTTGCTTTAACGTCGCTCGCTTTGACGGCCTGGCTGTTGAAAGCCAGGTGCTGAAGAACAGCCGATGTTTACCTGCATCGGTGATTCAGTGAGTCGGTGGATGTTCACCCGTTCCTTCTCGGTGGTAAGGATTTTTACCTTTCTTTAATGAGGGGTTGACCAGAAATTAGCGTTAGAGTACTATATAGGGACAGGTGTCGGCCCTGGCTGTTTTCTTCCAACAGCCCCTGGCTTCGCACTCCTTGGTGCGTACCTTTTATCCAGGGGGTCCGCCATATGGTTCCACCGGTGCGGTCCCCTTTATCACCGTGGGACTTAAATTTGGTGCTCTCGGTTTTGCAGAAGCCTCCCTTATAATATACGGGAGATTCTCCTCACTCTGTCACAGAAGGTAGCCTTCTTAGTGGCGATTACTTCTGCTCACAGGGTGTCGGAATTGGTGGCTTTATCCTGCCGTACTACCTACCTGGTAATTCACAAGGATGAGGTGGTTCTTCGCCCCTGTCCATCCTTCCTTCCCAAGGTGGTTTCTAATTTTTGTCTGAATGAGGACATTGTATTGCCCTCCCTGTGCCCCAGACCACAGCATCCGAAGGGATGTGCCTTACACACCTTGGATATGGTCCAGGCGATCAGGGTGTATTTGGCTGCTACCGAGTCCTTTAGGAAGTCAGACTCCTTGTTCGTGGTCACGAATGGGTCGAGAAAAGCGTTGCCTGCTTCCTCTGCGACCATTTCAAGATGGATCAGACAGTGACTCAGGCCTATTCCATAAGGGGCAAGGTTCCACCCTTCCCGTTCAAAGCACACTCTACCCGGGCGTTAAGTGTCTCCTGGGCTTTCCGTCATCAGGCATAAGTGACGTAGGTTTGCAAGGCGGCGACCTGGTCGTCCACACACACTTCCACAAAATTTTACAAACTGGATGTGCTGGCATCTGCGGATGCCTCTTTTGGCCGCAAGGTTTTGCAGGCCGCTGTTTAAGAGGGTTTGACCCTTATCAGGTTGGCTCCAGTTGTTCCTTTTGAGCTCCTGTTGTTTTGGTTTGAAGCCCAGTAAATGGATGGCTGTCCCTCCCCTCATGTATTTGACACTGCTTTGGGACGTCCCAATGGTGATGTCTAAGGAAGTGCAGTGTCTGTCAATGAACATTTGAGAAAACAGGATTTTTGACTTACCGTAAAATCTTTTTCTCTGAGTTCATTGACAGACACAGCACCCACCCCTCTAAGGAGTTTTTAATACTTCTGACACTGCTTGTTACTAAAATGAAGTCCTATAGCAGAGGGGGGGGTGTATACCATGTAGGACTGCCCCTAGGTGTAGTCAAGTCTTTTGTCTGCCTAGTATCCTACTCTTGTAGGGGGCGGTATAACCCGATGGTGATGTCTAAGGAAGCGCTGTGTCTGCCCATGAACTCAGAGAAAAGGATTTTCTCTTACGTTCATTGACAGACGCAGCCTCTTATCCTTGACACGTGGGTTTATGCACCTTTTTCCAGGAGTAGACTAGGCATAACTGAGTTCAGAAAAGAAGCAAGCTGGCCCCTCCCAGGGGGCCATCCTCACTCAGCATATAACCCCTCAGCCTTGCATAGCATATCAGTTTTTTTCTGCCTAGTTCAAGGAGTTAGACCTGGTTCCCTGCTGGGATCTGCAGTTCCCCAATTTTTTCTGTTTTCTTTTTGCTCAAGCTATCTGATGAAGACTGCTATCAAGCAACCGGCTGGGAGATATGCGGATATCTCAATCCTAAAAGTGTTCTCCAGCACGGCCGACGGATGCGAGCCACCCTTAGCTGTAGTGGGGTCCGCCGCATCGTGCCCGTTCCGTGCCGGGGGCCGGTGGGTTAAATGTCCCACCTGCGACCGAGTGACCGGGCTGCGCTCGCGTCCAGGGGTCGCATGGCCTGCAGCATCCCTCCCCACCTGGGGGGAGGAAGGTCTGCTCCGGGTGGCTACCTGCTACGCCCGTCTGGATGGGTGAGTGACACCCCCCTCTCCCCCTGGGGTGCGGAGGGGGGGCGACTAGAGGTGCCCGTTTCCGGTGGGGGGTTCAGGTGACCAGGTGTCCCCTCTCCTGTCCCTTCCCTCCCCCCCGCACCCCCCACGCTATTACGGCTCGCCATGCGGCGATCACCGCCATTTTTCCTTGTACCGGCCGTCATTTTGCTGTAGTCGCGCCCGGCCGCCATTTTGCCGTGGCCATTTTGCTGGTGCTTTGGCCTCTAGTGACCGCTCGGCGGCCATTTTTGGTGAGCCTTCCTGGATAGAAAACCGTGTGTGTTGGCGCCGTTTTTCTCTCTCTTCCTGGTCAGCGGTGCAGGAGACATCAGAGCAGCGGCAGCAACAGCAGCAGCCTCTTACAAGCGATGGCAACAGCAGCAAAAGGGCTCAGAACAGCAAGTATAGCTGGCTTCTCCCTGGGGTGTTGGTGGCGGCGGTGCAGGGTCCTCCTGGGTATCCCCGGTCGCTCTGTGGTGCAGTTGGTGGGGCTGTATTGTGGGGGTGTCATGGCCTGTAGGCCTCACACGTGTCCCGGGGGGTGGCGCAATGGCGGCTGAACCTGCGGGTTCTTCTCCGGAGGGGTCCACTGAAGCGCAGTCTGTGCTGGGATAAACTGATGTCCATTTTGGAAGAGTTTTTCGCCCGGGGGGAACCGAGCCGTGGTAGGGGGGTGACGAAAAAGTGTCCACCCCCTCCTTCTCCAGGGGAGGAATCGGAGCCGGAAGGGGGCTCCGTGGTCACAGGGACCCCCGTGGAGCTCTCGGACGGGGAACTGGAGCCCTCGGATGGTGAGGAGGACCAGGGGGCCTCAGTGGCGTGCGAAAGGGTGTTGGTGGGCTCCCTGGTCACAGCCGTCTGTGAATCACTGCGGCAGGACCAGGCTGGAGAGTTGCAAGAGACTGCATACGTTTTTGGGTCCTATAGGCCGGCACGGGCCCCTAAAGTGTTCCCTTTTTTTGTCATTTTTTGACCAGTTTGTTTATAAGGAATGGCAGCGTCCGCAGAATTCCTTTTCACTGCCCAAGCGTTTTTCCATGCGCTATCCTTTTGAGGACAGCCTATTGCAGAAATGGGCATCCCCCGCGGTTGACCCACTGGTGGCCTGCCTGAACAAGGCGACGACCATTCCCATGGAGGGGTCACCATCTTTTAAAGATCCGGCCGATAGGCGGACGGAGGCGGTGTCCAAGGCGTTGTTCTTGGTGGCGGGGGCAGCCACGAGACCAGCTGTGGCGTTGGCCATGGTGGTGCAGTCACTCACGGAATGTGCGACGGAGTTGCACAATGATTTGGGCTGCAGGTGCTCACCAGAAGTGTTGCAGCGGGCAGACAAGCTGGTGCAGGGTCTTCGTTACCTGTGTGACGCAGCGTTGGACTTGGTCCCTATGCTGTCAAAAATGTCTGTTTTTGCAGTCATTCTCAGACGACTGCTGTGGCTGCGGTGCTGGTCGGGTGACCACGCGTCTCTCGGGTGGGGGGCCGGCTCCTGGGGCTCGCGGACCGGTGGACCGCTTGCATCTCGGACCGGTGGGTATGGGAAGTGGTGTCCTCCGGGTACAAGATAGAGTTCAGTACTCTGCCCCCGGACAGGTTCTTTCCATCAAATTTAAGTCTCCCTCCGGGGCGTCGGCAAGCTCTGCTAGAGGCTGTCCAGACGCTGTCCGAACAGGGGGTAATTGTGCCAGTCCCTCCATCGGAAAGGTTCCGCGGCTTCTACTCGAACCTCTTTGTGGTGCCAAAGAAGGGTGGGGTCAGGCCGATTCTGGACCTGAAAGCGCTCAATCACTTTGTGAAGGCGTGGAAATACAGGATGGAATCAATCCATTTGATCGTTGCTGCCCTACACCAGGGGGATTTTCTGGCATCTTTGGACATCAGGGACGCTTATCTTCACGTTCCCATTTGTGTCTGGCATCAGCACTTCCTGCTCTTTGCTGTAGGGGACCTTCATTATCAGTTTGTGGCTCTCTCCTTCGCTCTGGCCTCGGCTCCACGGGTCTTCACCAAGCTACTGGCTCTGCTGAGACAGAGAGGCATTGCTGTGGTAGCATACTTGGACAATCTACTCCTGCGAGCGGAGTCAGCTCCGGCTCTGGAGGACAATGTTGCTATCACCCTGACCTCACTGAGAGACTTCGGTTGGCTGATCAATCTACAGAAGTCGACATTGACCCCGTCCTGTCGCCTGGAATATCTGGCCTGATATTGGACACCGAGCAGGTGAAGGAGTTCCTACCCCCGGCCAAGTTGTCAACGCTGCAAGCAGCGGTGCGAACTCTGCTGTCACGTCGGTGGTCCTCCTTACGGTTCTGTATGCGGGTGTTGGGACTCATGGTTTCGGCTTTCGAGGCGATACCGTACGCCCAGAGTCACATCCGGCTCCTGCAGCGAGCGATTCTGCTGCAGTGGGACAAGTCGCCCATGTCTCTGGATCAGCTGATCAGGTTGGATCATCAGACCAGGGGGTCGTTGACCTGGTGGCTTCGGGCCCCGGCACTGACCTTGGGGAAGTCGTTTCTCCCCCTGGAATGGTCGATAGTCACGATGGACGCCAGCCTATCGGGCTGGGGAGGAGTCCATGGGACAATTGTCAGCTCAGGGCCATTGGTCGGCGCAGGAATCTCGTCTTTCAATCAATGTTTTGGTGCTGCGGGCGATCAGGCTCTGTCTCTCCCACTGGTTGGCAAGGCTGCACGGCCTCCCTGTTCGGGTTCAGTCGGACAACGCCACGGCGGTGGCGTACGTGAACCATCAAGGTGGAACAAGGAGCTCGGCAGCAGCTGTGGAAGCGTCCCACATTCTGAGGTGGGCAGAACTTCACTTGCTGGCAATCTCCGCCATCTACATTCCGGGCGTAGAAAATTGGCAGGCGGACTTTCTCAGTCGCCAGACACTGGATCAGGGAGAATGGTCCCTGTATCCAGAGGTGTTCCGCCAGATTTTCCAAAGGTGGGGCACGCCAGATGTGGATCTCCTGGTGTCCAGATTCAAGCACAAGGTGCAGACCTTTGTGTGCAGGACAAGGGATCCATTGGCGGTAGCCACGGACGCCCTGGTGGCCCCATGGTATCGATCCCGGCTTCTATACGCCTTTCCCCCTCTCAAGCTGCTGCGCAGGATAGAAGTGGAGGGAATCCCGACAATCCTGCTGGCTCCGGATTGGCCTCGGCGTCCTTGGTACGCCGACGTGGTGCGGATGGTAACAGATGTTCCCTGGCGAATCCCGCTTCGCGCAGATCTGCTGTCGCAAGGACCCATCCTGCACCCTGCTTTACCCACGCTGGCTTTGAAGGCTTGGCTATTGAGTCCCAGGTGCTGAGGGATAGGGGCGTCTCTGACTCAGTGATCCCTACCATGCTTAAGGCGCGTAAGTGTACTTTGCGCAAGATTTATCATCGCACCTGAAAGGTTTATATTGTCTGGTGCGAGGTGGGGGGTTGGAACCCCCGCTCTTTTTCGGTGACTCGGGTGCTAGCCTTTCTCCAGCAAGGCCTGGATCACAAGTTGGCATTGAGTACACTAAAGGGCCAGATTTCTGCTCTGGTGATTCTTTTTCAGCGTCCCTTAGCGACGCATTCTTTGATCCGTACATTTGTACAGGGTGTACGTCATGTGGCTCCTCAGGTACAGTCACCTCTGGCACCATGGGATTTGAACTTGGTACTTTCTGTACTGCAGAAACCACCATATGAGAAGATCAGGGATATTCCCTTACAACTGCTGTCACAGAAGGTGGCCTTTTTGGTGGCCATTACATCCTCCAGGCGGGTGTCTGAATTGGCGCTGTATCCCGTTGGATCAGAAAGACTGTGACCCACACGTATGCTGTTCGGGGCCAAGAACCCCCCTTTCCGGTCACGGCTCATTCCACCAGGGCGATTAGCACTTCCTGGGCTTTCAGACACCAAGCCCCGGTGTCTCAGGTGTGCAAGGCGGCTACCTGGGCCTCGTGTACACATTTGTTAAGTTTTACAAAGTTGATGTGTCAGCATCTGCGGATGCTGCTTTTGGGCGCAAAGTTTTGCAGGCAGGGGTGTAGGCGCGGCTGGCGCCTCCAGAGAAAATTCTGTTGGGTACAGTTGTTATTGTTATTACAGTTGATAATTCATAACCAAATTATCATTGGTCAGTAGATGCAAAATTATAATTGTTTCCCTAACCTGGAACATAAGATATATAATTTGCGATGGCTTATAATATATGTAATTCGAAATATCCTTGGGTAAAAACAAATGTTCATATAAGCAAGTGTCACAAATAAACCTTTGGACAACCTTCTGATTGTTTAGAAAGTTTAGCTGAGTAACAATTTTTGGGAATCTTCACAATATGTTTATTTTGGAGATGTTTTGTGTTGTAGCCTTATCTTAATGGTGTCAGGCTATTTTATTTGACAACGGAAAAGTGTAAATACCCTTGGTTCTTTGGTTTAGCTTTACAAACAGTTTGGTTATCTGCGGATAATTGGATCTTGACAATTCAAATTCGTACAAACATCAGCCAGTTCGTCTGTTGTCTCAGGTTTGTGTTCAGAACATACCCATTGTTCTATTTTCACTCTGTGAGGAACAAAGTGATAAAATGTGGTATGTTTTGTTTTGAGCAATTCTCATGAGTCTTGCCCTAAGCCTGACCTCTGTTTTGAGGCCTATTTCATCTCCCATTTCTAACATGGAGTCCATGAAATATGTCTATTTCTCATCATAGTTCTGACAAGCATGGGGATCGCAATATGAGGATTGGAAAAGTAAAGCAGCATATTGTCCGCATATAACAATACCTGTTCTTACAATAAACCAATCCACATGATCCAGGGTCAGTGCTAGTGCTAATTTGCTAAAATAAGTGTCATAAGATGCCAAGGAGACAGCCCAATCCAGCAAAAAAACAAAAACAACCCAACCCAGCGAAGAGACAGCCCAATCCAGCAAAGAGACACCCTCATTTAGCAAAGAGACATTCAAATCCAGCAAAGAGACATCCCAATAAAGCAAAGACACAGCCCGGTCCAGCAAAGAGACATGCCCATTTAGCAAAGAGGCAGTCCAGCAAAGAGACCTCCCAATCCAGCAAAGAGACATTCTGAGGGTAGGTGTAGGAGGATTAGGTGTCCATAGGGCAGTATAGAAAAGAGTAGGTGTTCATAGGGCAGTATCGTATAGAGTAGGGTAGGTGTCCATAGGGCAGTAGGTAGTATAGAGAAGGGTAGGTGTCCATAGGGCAGTAGGTAGTATACAGAAGGGTGGGTGTCCATAGTGCAGTAGCTAGTATAGAGAACAGTAGCAGCTGACAGGGCAGTAGAGTATATAGGTGGCCATGGGATTATAGCTAAGAGTCCAGGTGGGTAGCCCTAGGATTCTAGTGTGCTGTCCAGGGATTGTAGGAAAGTGTCCACAAGGTCAGGTAGGTGTCCCTAGGATTTTTGTGTGCTGCCCAAGGATTGTACGTAAGAGTCCACAAGGTCAAGAAGGTGTCCCTAGGATTGAGGTGATACCAGCTGGTCTCCAGCCCTGGGATGGGACATTGGGGGGTTCTCACTCACCTGCAGCAGGAGGCAGGGCAGAGCAGAGCCATGTAGTTCCTCCCCATTGTCAATTCAGTAGAAAGTCTTGCACGATGTGATGTCCCCTCCGCTCTCCTTCTCTTCTCTGCTGGGCTATCTCAGATGAGGCACCTAGAAAGAGACAGGGCCCAGGTGAAGAGGTAACCGCCAGGTGACGTCAATGGAGTATCTGCAACTGCAGCTTTGTCATCTGAAATATGATAGTGTCAGAGGTGTGCAGTGCTGGGAATCCTGTGTTGATCTGTACGGTCAGTCCATTAGCACTAATAGCTGGGAGCTGCACCACATAACGTTCTCTAATCCGCAGGCGAACTTTGCTGGTTTCAGAGATCATCTTCACCATGTCCCGTTAGCTGCACTTGTCTACGGCCTGGGCCACCAAAGTTTGGAAGCGGGAGGGTGATCTTCCTGGCCGAGAGGTATGTGATGAACTCCATCCACAGGAACATGCTCCTCTTCCAACCATCGCTCAGCTTGAGCACTGCGCAGCCCAGCAGCGAGTCACCATCCATGACGTTGAAGACCCCCATCTGATTGAGGTAGCGCACCACCTCTAAGTTGGTGGGGGGAGACCACCACTAGGCCCTCGTAGCGGACGTCAATCTCGGTCTGGGAGCTGATGAAGCAGGAGTGTTGGCAAACCAGCGGACAATAGGAAAATCTATGCCCTGGGTCACAGGTGTCAAACTGGCGGCCCTCCAGCTGTTGCAGAACTACAAGTCCCATGAGGCATTGCGAGGCTGACAGTTGCAAGAATGACTCCCACAGGCAGAGGCATGATGGGACTTGTAGTTCCGCAACAGCTGGAGGGCCGCCAGTTTGACACCCCTGCCCTAGGTGGTAGTGCATCCTAGGTGGCTGCCTAGTTCGCCTAGCAGTAGCGTCAGATAACATTCTATGGGGAGCCCATCCGGCCATGGAGTTTTGTGTTTAGCTAAGCTTTTAACTAAAGGATCTATCTCCTCTATGGAAATGGGCGCTTCCAGGGATAATTGTTATTCGCTTGACAATGTGGGAAAAGTTATAGAGTCTACATATTCATAAAGTTCCGCAGAAGAATAGTGAGCTTGGGATATATATATATATACATATATATATATATATATATATATATATATATATATATATACACTTGCAATCAGAAATATTCAACCCCTAAAGAGTTTTAAGGATTTATAAATAAAAATCTTTTCAAAGTGCAGGATTCTGCTTTGGGTGGCTTCTTATTCAGTTTAGTGATACATAAAATCAACACAGAAAATGTATGATGTAGTATTTGTGTGTAACAGTATATTTTGTTAAGATTGCCATGTGACAATTATTCAACCCCTTTATAATAGTGTTGTTTCTAAAGCTTTCTGACAGTTTTTATGGCCTGAAGTGGAGCTGAAACTCTCACAATTTCATCAAAGGCCCTTAGCAACTTAGTCAGGACAGCTAAGAAAAACCCTTGTGACTGCAAGACAGCTACAGGATGACACGATGAAGGCTGGTACAAGTGCTTCAGTGGCAACTATAAGACGTGCACTGAATAATCAAGGACTTCATGGCCGGACCCCAAGACCACTCCACTCTTGACCTCAAGGAACATCAGGAGTCGACTAGAATATGCCAGGATGAATTTGGACAAAACTACAGAGTTCTGGGAGACAGTTCTATGGACTGATGAAACGAAACTGGAACTTTTTGGACATACAGTATGGACCAGCGGTATGTCTGGCGTGCAAAAGGTCAGGCTTACGACCAGAAGAATACCATCCCCATGGTCAAGCACGGAGGTTGGTCAATAATGATGTGGGGCTGTTTTTCTGCGGCAGGAACTGGCAATCTTGATTGTGTACCTGGCATCATGGATTTCTAGAAATACCAGGTCATTTTGAAGAAGAACGTGATGCCTTCTGTTGACAAAATAACTCAAATATGTATCAAGAAATATTGTTTGTTATTTCACTAGTTTTTTTTTTTTTTCATTTATTTTCATTTTCTTTTATCAATAACTGGTTGGAGGCACGAACTGGTACCCCTACCATAAGAAGACCAGCATTCGGACTGGAAAACGTGCGGTCTGTATGGCGACCAGGTATGACATACAGGTTTTTCAAGGTCAAAGCAAAGTAGTCAGGTATCTTGACAGAGGGTCTTGAGACATCAAAACAGGTTTAAGTAGGACC
>BLSH010251187.1:405652-441085 GCA_018402905.1 Glandirana rugosa
TATATATATATATATATATATATATATATATATATATATATATATATATATATATAAGTATTTCAAGGCGTCTTCTTATCACTCGAACCCTATATATATATATATATATATATATATATGTGTGTGAACGTTAGTCTTTATAAGTTGGGGAAGTGGAGTTATCTGTTATGTCACTACAACTATTTTCTTTTACTTTTATTTACTTTTTTTTTTTTTTGATCACTTTATTGTTTGTTATAAAGAACTATGTATAAACTCAATAAAACAGTTGTCTTCCGTAGTGCAAGAAGAAGTTTTACTGGACCATAAAGATCTTTAGGTACTACGGTCCATGTGTTAGTTCTAACGGTCAAGGACGGCGTCTTTTTGTCGGGGTGTAGTAATAACTGGTTGGAGGCACGAACTGGTACCCCTACCATAAGAAGAATATATATATATATATATATATATATATATATATATATATATATATATATATATATGTATAATATATAGGCTTAGCTAAGAAGGCAAGAAGTTTAACAATTTTGTCCCCTGTGTCAAAAACTCTCTGATGTTGATACAGTAGGTGTTCCTGAGTTTTTGCCACTAGAGCCAGCTCATAAGCTCTCCATGCATCCTCTCATAGCTGCTAACGAAAAGGGAAAGAATCCTCAACATAGTAATCCTCAGCCCTTTTCAACATGGTAGCCAAAGTAGATACCTTTTCTCTGTTGGCTTTCTTAAGGTTTGAGACCCCTTTCATATAAGGCCCCCTCAGTGCTGCCTTAAAAGCATCCCAAGTAATTCATTCTGACACTCTCTGGGCATTCTCCAACCAGTACTTGGAAATAGCATCCGTACAAGTGTAGGAAATCATTGGTTCTTCCATACAATAAGGACTCATCTGCCAAACCTGGCCACCATTAGGTCTAGATACTTGGAGTGGGAGCTCCAGTGGAGAGTGATCTTGGTAAATAAGACACCCCATCCACTTTGTGTAAGATCTCACGAGACAGAAAAAACATGTTAGGTTGGTATAAACTCCAACAAGCATGAAAATTCCCTCTTATCAGGGTATTTCCATCTCCGTACCTCAAACTGATCATAGGCATTAGCCCATTCCTGTAGGAGGAAAGACTGGGGCCTGGAGCATCAAAGTCTATATATCCCTGGGTCCATGACCGCATTAAAATCTACTCCCCCGATGAGATGACCCTGCACCAGAGGGAGCACCTTTGCCCTATAATCAGATAGTCTTTGCAAATCAAAAGGTGGAGGGATATAAACATTCACTAATATTTCCATTTAATTAAAGACCAGAGCAACATAACAATCAATCCAGACCTCCACAATCTGAATCGGAAGAGATTTAAGAATTAGTATAGATCCCTCCTTGGAGTATGTAGAGTATATTGCGTGGAAGGCATGAGCGATCTGCGGCCTTTTTCTGGTACAATAATTTTTATTGTAAAAAAAGAATAACATATTGACAAATGTTCACCCGTACAGGGATATAGTGCAAAGAGTAAAACAGAGAGGCAACTATTGTTGGTAATAGCTATCCACCGGGCGACCACATGGGCTAACCCAGGGGTCCATATAAATTCCTGAGATCTGTGGCCTTTTTAAAGCAATGACCATAAATCCCGTTAAATGAGTCTCTTGAAGCAGAGTGATATGTGCTTTTGTACGTTTGAGGTAGTCAAAGACCAGAGACCTTTTAACCTTCGAGTTCAGGCCCCTGACATTCCATGTTAGGCACTTAAGACTTATGATGGGAAGTAGGGATGCACCGATACTGGTATAGTATTGGTACTCGCCCAAATGCTCCTGATACCGAAACCAATGCTTCCAGATCGATGGATGTCCTCATTGGTTGCCCGTACAGTACTGTCTCCATAGTGGACCACTTCCGACCGCTCCTGGCAGCTGTCATTTCCGGGTGAGCCAGCCATTGCTGGCTCTGTCCATCGATCCGGCATCCATTTGGCTCACTGCCTGCCCCCAGGAGCTCCAGGGTTAGAGGCAGCCGTTCATTCTACCAGGCTCAGCAGAGTCAACTACGGAACCTGTGAGTCACACTACCTTTTCCCTGCATAGGCTTGTGTTCAATTTACCTAATGTCATCAGTCTGTTCAGTTTTCCAATAAATGATTGCTGCTTTGAACTTCTAATCTGTCTCTACCTACTTACTAGAACAGCACTTCCTCTGCTGAATTTTGTGAATTCTAAACTGCCTACTAAATGGCCCTTCTATACACACACGGAAATTGCATGTGATTCTTTGCAGTGCGATTTGCGCAAATTTTTTTTGTATCAACGCGAATAGCACTGCAAAGTATCGGTTCTCGGTATCTGTAAGTACTTGACCGAAAGTAGCGGTACTTGTACTTGCTGATAAAAAATCGGTATGGGTGCAACCCTAATGGGAAGTATAGGGCGATAGCTCAAAAAAAGAGACGCTACAAACATGTGCGTGAGCAAATGTCCCAGGCATTTTTCTACAGCAGCGGGACAGCAAGTGTTTAAAAAGTTTGTAATGATTGACTTTATTTCTCTCAGTACAGGTCTCCTTTAAAGAGCTAGGTAACTTCTACATACTATAGAAGGAAATGGCCAAATAGTTAGGAATCAGTTGTATTTTTTTAAACCCAGTTGGCAATCTGGCCATTATGACTAGTCTTGCTCTATGTCTGCTTTTGCCAACATTTACTGATTATTAAAAAAAAAAAGTACTAATTTATCTTGCAGAAGAGAAACAGCAAGAAAAGTAAAAAGAAGAAAGACCGTGACTCAGCATTTATTTCACTTCCAACTAACTTGGAAGATTCCACTATTGTTGAAAGTGATAATGATGATGGATGTGGCAGCCTTACAGACCTTGTTACTCGTGAAAGCATACAACCTACTGCATGGACTATAGGAAATGCTGATGCTACCAATACACCAGACAAGGCTGATGTTGGTGAAACCGTACCAAAAGATAGAGAAAATCCTAGTAGTGGGCAAGAGAATGCAGTATTAATACTCAATAAAGATGTGCCACCTAACAAGGATGAACACACACAGGAAGCTAAAGTTGGAATGCCCAAAGTGTCCAATAGAGAGGAACTTTTAGTATCCTCAAAGAAAGAAGATCCTGAAAGCATGGTGACTAGTTCTGCTGATTTAGAAGTTAAGAGTGTCGGTGAGAAAGAGGCCTCCAAGGATAAGATAATTGCTGTCCAGGTCAAAGAACTAAAAATTCCCGAGGGCACTATGGACATATCAACTGACTCCAAACTTAAACGGGTTGAGCTTGGAAATGAGTATGAGAGTCAAAATGTAAAGAACAAAGAAGGGTCAAAAAATATTCACAGCAGTAGTAAGGACACTATTAGCACAGGTGTGCAAAATACAGGCAAAAGCAGCATACCTCACATGGGTAAACAAATTCAAAAGTCAGCTAGTTCTGAAAGAGCACTTGAAGTGGAATCAGAAAACACCAAAAATAAGGTGCCACCTGCCCACATGTGTAACAAGGACAAAAAGGTAGATGCCGCTACAAAGGTTTCAACTGATGAAGAGAAAAGCATCAACTGTGGGCATGCGACTAAAGATAATGAAAATACTTCAGGTGGTAAAATATGTGAAACTAAATTAACAACAAAACCACAAAATAAAGAGGAAGCTGAAGAAAGCACTAAAGACAGTCTCACAGATACCTCTAATACATTAATCCAGAAGAATGCAATCAAAAATAAAAACAAAAATGAGAAAAAAGCACAGAAAAATGGAGATCCCAAACAAAATAACAAGGATGCTAAGGTTGGTTACTGCAAAATTGTCAAACCTTTATGTGTTCGCTGTGTTAGTGTGCTGTTGCCAATAGAGATGGGCCGAATCCCCCCTCCCGATTCAGTTCGCACCAGAACACCTCGAACAGGCGAAAAGTTCTAGCGAACATGCAAACCCTATTAAAGTCTATGGGACACAAACATGAAAAATCAAAAGTGCTAATTTTAAAGGCTTACAGTTGTGCTCATAAGTTTACATACTCTGGCAGAAATTATGATTTCTTGGCCATTTTTCATAGAATATGAATGAAAACACAAAAACATTTTTCACTCATGGTTAGGGTTTGGCAGAAGCCATTTATTATCAATCAACTGAGTTTACTCTTTTTAAATCATAACAACAGAAACTACCCAAATGACCCTGATCAAAAGTTTACATACCTTGGTGATTTTGACCTGATAACATGCACACAAGTTGACACAAAGGGGTTTGAATGGCTATTAAAGGTAACCATCCTCACCTGTGATCTGTTTGCTTGTAATTAGTGTGTGTGTATAAAAGGTCAATGAGTTTCTGGACTCCTGACAGATCCTTGCATCTTTCATCCAGTGCTACACTGACGTTTCTGGATTCTGAGTCATGGGGAAAGTAAAAGAATTATCAAATGATCTGCTGGAAAAGGTAGTTGAGCTGTATAAAAACAGGAAAGGGATATAAAAAGATATCCGAGGAACTGAGAATGCCAATCAGCAGTGTTCAAATTTATAAAGAAGTGGAAAATGAGGGGTTCTGTTGAAACCAAACCACGGTTAAGTAGACCAACTAGAATGCCAGCCATAACTGCCAGGAAAATTGTTCGGGATGCAAAGGAAAACCCACAAATAACTTCAGGACTCTCTGAAAATATGTGTTGTGGCTGTTTCAATATGCACAATAAGCAGGCACTTAAAGAAAGATGGACTGCATGGTTGAGTCGCCAGAAGAAAGCCATTACTATGCAAATGCCACAAAGTATCCTGCTTACAATTCGCCAAACAGCACAGAGACAAACCTCAAACCTTTTGGCACAAAGTCATTTGGAGTGATGAGACCAAAATTGAGCTTTTTGGCCACAACCATAAACCCTACATCTGGAGAGGTGTCAACAAGGCCTGTGAAACACGGAGGTGGATCACTGATGTTTTGGGGATGTGTGAGCTACAAAGGCACCGGAAATTTGGTCAAAATTGATTGCAAGATGAATGCAGTGAACCAAAAACAACTTTAAACTGCACTACCATACAATTAATATGCAAATTAATATAGGCAAAGTAAACAGTATGCAAAAGATATATAAGCAGAATTCATATAGTGCAAAGTGCATATAGTGTAAAATATCACGAATAAATGCTAAATGAATTCAGTCCCAAGTTTCAATGTAGGCGATCTCAAAAATACGCAATAGTATAGAAAAAAGTGCAAATGGTGCAAAAAATGTTGCAAACAAATTTGTATAAATATATAGGTCCAATGGTGTATATTTCATCCAGATAATATGGTTTGATGGTATAGAAATTGAAACTTAGTAAAAATTGAGTTCAATAAATCCAATGAATATGTTCAAATGTGGAAATGTGCTGGATCATTCGATATCCCAGATTGATAGTGGGGAATCCAAAAGATCACACTCCTTCACCAGACACCCGGTGACACACCCTACTCAACAAAACTCGTTGATCCCCATTACAGGGATCAGAAGCGCTTGTCACTTATGGTATCCTTTGGATGGCTAATGTCTCATCCAGCAAAGATTGGGCCTAACAACAGCCGGATAGCGGACCTTGTTTCCTTCCCTCTGGAACACTCATATTTGGGTGGGGCTGTTTTTCTTTTTTTACTTCACTACTCTGTCTTGTGAGGCTTGGTTTGTCGTCCTTTCCCCTCACTCAAGCTGCAGAGATGAAAGTGAGGGTAGTTTCTGTTGTCATTATGATTTAAAAAGAGTAAACACAGTTGATTGATATTAAATGGCTTCAACCAAACACTAACCATGAGTGAAAGAAATGTTTTTGTGTTATCATTCATATTCTCTGTAAAATGGCTAAGAAATCATACATTTGGCCAGGGTATGTAAACTTATGAGCACAACTGTATATACTAAACTAACTGCACTATATTCTTTCCACTGTATAATATATATACTACACTGACTGCACTATATACTCTGAACTGTTTTATATATACTACACTGACTGCACTATATACTCTCCACTGTATTATATATACTACACTGACTGCACTATATACTCTGAACTGTATTATATATGCTACACTGACTGCACTATATACTCTCCACTGTATTATATATACTACACTGACTGCACTATATACTCTGAACTGTATTATATATAATACACTGAGTAAACACAGTTGATTGATATTAAATGGCTTCAGCCAAACACTAACCATGAGTGAAAGAAATGTTTTTGTGTTATCATTCATATTCTCTGTAAAATGGCTAAGAAATCATAAATTTGGCCAGGGTATGTAAACTTATGAGCACAACTGTATATACTAAACTAACTGCACTATATTCTTTCCACTGTATAATATATATACTACACTGACTGCACTATATACTCTGAACTGTTTTATATATACTACACTGACTGCACTATATACTCTCCACTGTATTATATATACTACACTGACTGCACTATATACTCTGAACTGTATTATATATGCTACACTGACTGCACTATATACTCTCCACTGTATTATATATACTACACTGACTGCACTATATACTCTGAACTGTATTATATATAATACACTGAGTAAACACAGTTGATTGATATTAAATGGCTTCAGCCAAACACTAACCATGAGTGAAAGAAATGTTTTTGTGTTATCATTCATATTCTCTGTAAAATGGCTAAGAAATCATAAATTTGGCCAGGGTATGTAAACTTATGAGCACAACTGTATATACTAAACTAACTGCACTATATTCTTTCCACTGTATAATATATATACTACACTGACTGCACTATATACTCTGAACTGTTTTATATATACTACACTGACTGCACTATATACTCTCCACTGTATTATATATACTACACTAACTGCACTATATACTCTGAACTGTATTATATATGCTACACTGACTGCACTATATACTCTCCACTGTATTATATATACTACACTGACTGCACTATATACTCTCCACTGTATTCTATATACTACACTGACTGCACTATATACTCTCCACTGTATTATATATACTACACTGACTGCACTATATACTCTCCACTGTATTCTATATACTACACTGACTGCACTATATTCTCTCCACTGTATTATACACAACACTGATTGCACTATATACTCTGAACTGTATAATATATACTAAACTGACTGCATTATATACTCTGAACTGTATTATATACACTACACTGACTGCACTACATAATCTCCACTGTATTATTTATACTACACTGACTGCACTATATACTCACTACTGTATTATATATACTACGCGGATTGACTGCACACTACACTAACTACCTGCCTAATCTCCATTCATTCACTATATACGGCCCCCGTGTAAGCAGCAGCCTTATATAGTGTGGGGCGTGGACTTAGCCACTGAGCAATGATTGGCCAAAGGCACACTGCCTTTGGCCAATCATGGCTCGCACAGCACATTGTGCTGTGATTTGGCCAATCAACAGCCGTCAATGCACTGCGATCTTGCAGTGCATTTTGGGGCGCTCCGTAGCGGGCAAACTTTGCACGAGCGCCCCATTTGTTAGTTTGCTCTACGAACAAATGAACAGCTGATGTTCGAGTTCAACATCAAGCCCATCCCTAGTTGCCAATTATTTCTTGGTTATCCAAAAACATGTAGCAACTAACTGAATATGTTCACACCAAAATAAATATTGGAATCTGTGTTAAAGAGGATCTAGCCTTACATATTAGCAATAGGACCTAGCCTTGGAGACCCAGGCATAATCACGTTTTAACATTATGTACCATATGTTAATGGCCAGGTGTGTGTGGCTAGAGATGGAGATGAGTTTAACTGTCGCTCAAAATGTGCCATATGTAAATATGCACCATGTGCTTAGCTGCACATTTTAAGGGAAGGAGCTGTGTATTTAAAACCGCTTATCTGGGGAATAAAAAATGGTCAACTGGCTAAAAAAATGGTTAAATTTTTAACTTTTAGTGGTTGCCTTCCAAAATCTACAGCTTGTGCTAACCAGCTGCTAGTAATAATACTAAAAATTGCTGCATTTATGAAGTACGTATTAAACCTGAACTTGATGCCTGTTGGAGACCACGCCTTATAGTATTTATAGTAACCCTTGGGGACCTATTTATTAGGTAAATATATCAAAAACCTCCATATACAGAACCTTCTGCCCTCATTTGATCCAGCAGAAGGCAAAAAAAACCCATACTTATAAGGGTGGTCCAATTTGCTCCAACATTGAAAAAACATTCCTTCCCGTTTCCAAAATACAATTGGATATTCCCTGAATCAACAGTCTCTGTTATTACTTATACATGTTAATAGCCAGTTATAGTCTGTACATTTAGGAATGCATCCAGTCTTTTCTTTAGCCACTTGCCTACTCTGCACTTTCACCCCCTTCCTGCCCAGGCCAATTTTCAGCTTTCACTGCTGCCACACTTTGAATGGCAATTGTGCGGTCATGCAACACTGTACTCAAATTAAATTATTTATTTTCTCTTACGTTCATTGACAGACGCAGCCTCTTATTCATGACATGTGGGTTTATGCACCTTTTACCAGGAGTAGACTAGGCAGAACGAAGTTCAGAAAAAGCAAAGCTGGCCCCTTCCAGGGGGCCGTCCTCAGTGTATAACCCCTCCGCCCTGCAAAGCACATCAGTTCTTTTCTGCCTAGTGCAAGGAGTTAGACCTGGTTCCCTGCTGGGATCTGCGGTTCCCCAATTTTTTTCTTTTTATTTTGCTCAAGCTATCTGATGAAGATTGCAATCAAGTAGCTGGCTGGGCGATATGCTGGATATCTCATATCCTGGAAATCTCCCCAGCACGGCCGACAGATGCGAGCCACCCTTAGCTGAACGCGGGGTCCGCCGCATCGTGCCCCGTTCCGTGCTGGGGGCCGGTGGGTTGAACGCCCCATCTGCGTACCGAGTGACCGGGCTGCAGCTCGCGTCCAGGGGTCCCATGGCCGGCAGCATCTTTCCCCACTTGGGGGGAGGCAGGTCTGCATCAGGTGGCTACCCGCTACGCCCGTCAGGAAGGGTGAGTCGCCCCCCCCCTCCCCCCAGGGGGTGCGAAGGGGGGGAGGCTAGCAGTTTCCATTCCTGGTGTGGGGTATAGGTGGCCTGGGTATCCCCTCTCCTACCCCCATGCCCGCACTCCCCGCTACCTGCTGCTAGCTCTCTATGCGGCGATCGGCGTAATGCTTCCGGAGTCGGCCGCCATTTTGCCGTAGTCGCGGCTGGCCGCCATTTTGCCGTAGACGTGGCGATTTTGCGGCGGGTTTGGCCTCTTGTGGCCGCTCGGCGGCCATTTTTGGTTGGTCTCCTGGATAGGAAAAACGTGTGTGTTTGGCGCCGTTTCTCTCTTCCTGATCGGCGGTGCATGGAGCATCAGCAGCAGCAGCAGCCTTTTACTACAAGCAGCGGCAGCAGCAGCAGCAGGAGGGCAGAGACGTGGTGCAGCAAGTATAGCTGGCTTCTCCCTGGGGTGCTGGTGGCGGCAGTGTGGGTCCTCCTGGGTTTTCCCGGTCGCTCTGTGGGGGCAAATTGTGGGGGTGTTATGGCCTGTAGGCCTCATAAGTGTCCCGGGGGTGGCGCAATGGCGGCTGAACCAGCAGTTTCTTCTCCAGAGGGGTCCGCTGAAGCTCAGGCTGCGCTGGGACCTGTGGTTCCCCTAGACAAATTGACTTCCATCCTGAATTCTTTGCCCGGGTGGAACCGATCCGTGGTGGGGGGGGGGGACGAGAAAGCGTCCACCCCCTCCTCCATCTTCAGGGGAGGAATCGGAGCCGGAAGGGAGCTCTGTGGTCACAGGGACCCCCGTGGAGCTCTCGGACGGGGAACTGGAGCCCTCGGGTGGTGAAGAGGACCAGGGGGCCTCAGTAGCATCCGAAAAGGCGTTGGTGGGCTCCCTGGTCCAGCCGTCCGGATCAGGCTGGGGAGTCCCAAGAGACGGTTTACACGTTTGGGTCCCGCAAACCAGCCCATGCTCCTAAGGTGTTTCCTTATGTCCAGTATTTTGACCAGTTTGTCTATAAGGAATGGCAGCGTGCGCAAAATTCCTTCACCCTGCCTAAACGTTTTTCTGTGCGCTATCCTTTTGAGGATAGCCTAATACAGAAATGGGCATCCCCCGCGGTGGACCCGCCGGTGGCCCGCCTGAACAAGGCTACCACCATTCCCATGGAAGGGTCGCGTACTTCAAGGATCCAGCCGATAGGCGGATGGAGGCAGTGTCCAAGGCGTTGTTCTTCGTGGCGGGGGCAGTCATGAGGCCGGCTCTGGCGTCGGCCATGGTGGCGCAGTCGCTCACAGAGTGGGCAATGGTGTTGCACAAAGATCTGGGAGACTTCGGGTATTCACCAGAATCAGTGCAGCTGGCAGACCAGCTTGTGCAGGGTCTTCGATACCTTTGTGACGCAGCGCTGGACTTAGTCCCTATGCTGTCAAAGATGTCCGTTTTTGCGATCATTATTAGACAGCTGCTGTGGCTGCAGTGCTGGTCGGGTGACCATGCGTCTAAGAAGGACCTCACAGACCTACCTTTTCAGGGCGGTCTTCTTTTTGGGGCTCAGCTGGATAAAATCATTAAGGATATCATGGGGGGGAAGAGTACCTTCCTTCCGGAACCCAAGCGGCAGGAACATCGCCGAAAACAGGGACCTTCGTTCCCTAGCCAGAAACGTTTTTTCGTCTGCCCAGTCCAACGGGCAAGGGCTTCCGGCCCGGCAAGGCTGCCACAGGGACCAGTAAGCAGCCCTGGCAGCGCAAGTCTGAAAAGACGGAGGAGAAGCCCTCCTCCGCATGATGGGTTGCCCCCGTCCGACTCTCGGTGGGGGGGGCGGCTTCTGGGGTTCGCGGACCGCATCTCCAACCTGTGGGTACGAGAGGTGGTGTCCTTCCGGGTACAAGATAGAGTTTCGTACTCTGCCCCCGGACAGGTTTCATCAAATTTGAGACTCCCTCTGGGGCATCGGCAAGCTCTGCTAGGTGCTGTCCAGACTGTCCGAACAGGGGGCAATTGTGCCGGTTCTACTCAAACCTCTTTGTGGTGCCAAAGAAGGATGGGGTCAGACCGGTTTTGGACCTGAAAGCGCTCAATCACTTTGTGAGGGCGTGAAAATTCAGGATGGAATCAGTCCGTTTGGTCGTGGCCACCCTACACCAGGGGGACTTTCTGGCATCTCTGGACATCAGGGACGCTTATCTTTACGTTCCCATTTGTGTCCGGCATCAGCGCTTCCTGGGCTTTGTGGTGTGGGATCTCCACTACCAATTTGTGGCACTTCCCTTCGGTCTGGCCTCTGCTCCGCGGGTGTTCACCAAGCTGTTGGCTCCGGTTCTGGCTCTGTTGAGACAGAGAGTCATTGCTGTGGTAGCATACCTAGTCGATCTACTCCTGTGAGCCGGCTCCGGCTCTGGAGGATAATGTTGCTATCACCCTGTGGGACTTCGGCTGGTTGATTAACCTACAGAAGTCGACGCTGACCCCGTCCTGTCGCCTAGAATATCTGGGCCTGATTTTGGACATGGAGCAGGTGAAGGTGTTCCTACCTCCGGCCAAGTTGCTGACGCTGCAAGCAGCGGTGCGAGCTCTGCTGTCACGACGGTGGTCTTCCTTATGTTTTTGCATGTGGGTGTTGGGGCTCATGGTCTCGGCCTTCGAGGCGATACCGTATGCACAGAGTCACACCCGGCTCCTGCAGCAGGCTATTCTGCTGCAGTGGGACAAGTCTCCCTTGTCTCTGGATTGGCTGATCAGGTTGGATCATCAGACCAGGGGGTCATTGGCCTGGTGGCTTCGGGCCCCAGCACTGACCTTGGGGAAGTTGTTTCTTCCCCTGGAATGGTCGATAGTCACGATGGACGCCAGCCTATCGGGCTGGGGACGGGTCCTGGGGCAATTATCTGCTCAGGGCCGATGGTCAGCGCAGGAATCTTGCTTTTCGATCAATGTGTTGGAGTTACGGGCGATCAGGCTCTGCCTCTCCCACTGGTCGGCGAGGCTGAGCGGCCTCCCGGTTCGGGTTCAGTCGGACAATGCCACAGCAGTGGCGTACGTGAACCATCAAGGCGGAACAAGGAGCTCGACAGCAGCTGCGGAAGCTGCCCACATTCTGAGGTGGGCAGAACTTCACGTGCCAGCACTCTCCGCCATCTACATTCCGGTCATAGAAAATTGGCAGGCGGACTTTCTCAGTCGCCGGACGCTGGATCAGGGAGAATGGTCCCTGCACCCAGAAGTGTTCTGCAAGATCTGCCAAAGGTGGGGGACGCCAGACGTGGACTTACTGGCGTCCCAATTCAATCACAAGGTGCAGACCTTTGTGTGCAGGACAAGGGATCCGTTGGCGGTAGCCACGGACGCCCTGGTGGCACCATGGTCTCGGTACCGGCTTCTCTAGGCCTTTCCTCCTCTCAAACTTCTGCCGCGGCTGCTGCTCAGGATAGAAGTGGAGAGAATCCCGGCAATCCTGGTGGCTCCGGATTGGCCTCGGCGCACTTGGTACGCCGACGTGGTGCGGATGGTAACAGATGTTCCCTGGCGGCTCCCACTTTGCGAAGATCTGCTGCCGCAGGGACCCATTCTGCACCCTGCTTTACCCTCCCTGGCTTTGACGGCCTGGCTATTGAGTCCCAGGTACTGAGGGATAGAGGTGTCTCTGAGTCAGTGATCCCCACCATGCTTAAGGCGCGTAAGTGCACTTCGCAAAGATTTATCATCGCACCTGGAAAGCTTAAATTGCCTGGTGTGAGGCGGGGGGCTGGAACCCCCGTTCTTTTTCGGTGACTCGGGGGCTGGCCTTGCTTCAGCAAGGCCTAGATCACAAGTTGGCATTGAGTACACTCAAAGGACAGATTTCTGCTCTGGCGATTCTGTTTCAGCGTCCGTTAGTGACTCATTCTTTGATTCGTACATTTGTACAGGGTGTACGTCATGTGGCTCCTCAGGTACGGTCGCCTTTGGCACCATGGGATTTGAACTTAGTGCTTTCTGTACTGCAGAAACCGCCCTATGAGAAGATCAGAGCTATTCCCTTACAGCTGCTGTCACAAAAGGTGGCATTTTTGGTGGCCATTACATCCGCTAGGCGGGTGTCTGAATTGGCGGCTTTGTCTTGTAGGTCTCCATACTTGGTCCTACATAAGGATAAGGCGGTGCTGCGCCCTTCTCCTTCATTTCTACCGAACGTGGTTTCCTCTTTTCACATTAATGAGGACATTGTCCTCCCTTCGTTGTGCCCACGCCCGTCACATCCTAAGGAGATTGCCTTGCATTCCTTGGACGTAATGAGGGCTCTGCGGGTGCATTTGTCAGCATCGGCTCCTTTTCGGAGGTCGGATACGCTGTTTGTGCTGACGGAAGGTCTGCGCAAACATTTGGTGGCCCCGTCGGTTACTGTATCCCGTTGGATCAGACAGACTGTGACCCATGCGTATGCTGTTCGGGGGCAAGAACCCCCCTTTCCGGTCACGGCTCATTCCACCAGGGCGATTATTACTTCCTAGGATTTCAGACACCAAGCGTCGGTGTCTGAGGTGTGCAAGGCGGCTACCTGGGCCTCGGTGCACACATTTGTTAAGTTTTACAAAGTTGATGTGTCAGCATTTGCGGATGCTGCTTTTGGGCACAAAGTTTTGCAGACGGCGGTGTAGGCGCGGCTGGCGCCTCCTGGAAAATTCTGTTGGGTACAGTTGTTATTGTTTACCCACCCCTCTTTGATTGACACTGCTTTGGGACGTCCCCACATGTCATGAATAAGAGGCTGCGTCTGTCAATGAACGTAAAAGAAAATAGGATTTTTTGACTTACCGTAAAATCCTTTTCTCTGAGTTCATTGACAGACGCAGCACCCACCCCTCTGTGTTGAGTTTATACGGCTTGTTACGAACTGATGTGCTTTGCAGGGCAGAGGGGTTATACACTGAGTGAGGATGGCCCCCTGGGAGGGGCCAGCTTTGCTTTTTCTGAACTTCGTTCTGCCTAGTCTACTCCTGGTAAAAGGAGCATAAACCCACATGTCATGAATAGAGGGTGCTTCTGTCAATGAACTCAGAAAAAGGATTTTACGGTAAGTCAAAAAATCCTATTTTTTTTCACACAAATAGTGCTTTCTTTTGGTGTCATTTAATCACCGCTGGATTTTTTATTTTTGCTAAACAAACGAAAAAAACCCTGAAAATGTTGAAAAAAAAAAATACCATAGTTTGTTATAAAATTTTGCAAACAGTGAATTTTTCTCCTTCACTAATGTGCGCTGATGAGGGTGCACTGATAGATGGAACTGGTAGGCAGCACTGATGGGCACTAATAAGCAGCACTGATAGGTGACATTGATGTGGAGGCACTGATGGGCAATGATTATCAATACTGATGAGCACTGATTGGCAGCACTGGTGGGCGCTTTTGGGACTGCACTGATAATCTGGACATTGAAATTCGGGGCCGATGTCCCTTTAACACAAGCTGGTTATCGGCTTTCTTCTGCTATCTTCAGGCTGTCATCGTGAGGAAAGAAAAGCCGATAACTGGCTTGTGTTTACTTCTGTGTTCAGCTGTCATTGGGCACAGAGCTGTGATTTGCCCTTTACCCCCGTTCTTTGATCAGCTTCAAAGAACGCAGCGATCACAAAGCTCGCCGCAGGGGCATCCGGGAAGCGTGATCACTGGAGGACATCAATAGACGCCCTCCCAGCAAAGTAAGCCCGCGCTGTAGCCATCATTCGGCTATAGCATGGGCGGGAAGTGGTTAAAACCATCAGCAGCTGGCTAGAACTAGTTCACAAGGTAGTCCATTCCACATTTTTCCATCTCTAAATAGGAAGAAGCCTGTTTGTATTTGGGGGTTAAAAATCTTTTCCTCCAGATGCAAAGAGTGCCATCTTGTCCTTTGCAGTGACTTTAACCACTTCAGCCCTGGAAGGATTTCCCACTGTAGGACCAGAGCACTTTTTTGCGATTCGGCACTGCGTCGCTTTAACTGATAATTGCACGGTCCTGCGACATTGTACCCAAACGCAATTTGCTTCCTTCTTTCCCCACAAATAGAGCTTTCTTTTTTGTGGTATTTGGTCACCGCTGCGTCATTTCTGATCGCCGCTATAAACAAAGAAAAAGCGTAAATTTTGCAAAAAAAAGATACTTCTTACTTTTTGCTAAAATACAAATCCAAAAAAAAATAAAATAAAAAAACAAATGTATTCATCGGTTTTGGCCGATTCATATTCTTCCTCATATTGTTGGTAAAAAAAAATCGCAATTGGCGTTTATTGATTGGTTTGCGCAAAAGTTGCAGCATTTACTAGTAATGGCGACGATCTGCGATTTTTAGTGGTACTGCGATATTGCAGCGGACATGTTGGACCATTTTGACACTTTTTTGGGACCATTGGCATTTATACAGCATTCAGTGCTATAAAAATGCACTGATTACTGTGTAAATGCCATTGGCAGTGAAGGGGTTAACCTGCAGGGGCAGGGAAGGGGTTAACTGTGTTCCCTAGGCGTGTTCTAACTGTGAGGGGGCTGGGCTACCTTGGGCATAAAAGATCTAACTGATCCCAGTGACAGGGATCAGTAGATCTCTTATGTCCCCACTGACAGAGTGGGGAACCGCCGTGTTTACATCGGCGGTTCCCCGTTCTTTCACTCTGACAGCTCATCGCGGCTTGCTGGCGGACATCGGGTCCGCCCCAGCCGTGGGCACATTCCTGCAGAGTGTGACAGGCACGAGAGCGCGCCACCGGCAGCGTGCTCCCGCCCCCTAGCTGCGCGTCTGCGAATCACCGCCTATTTACGAAGATTTGTGGAATAGAGCCACACTGCTGCAGTAAAAAGGCGGCATGCGGTCGGCAAGTGGTTAAAGTGAATATCTATGCAAATTCATTATATGGACCATTTATGTATTTATACATCATGGTCCTATGTCTCTTCTCAAGGGAAGATAATTTCAGTTCAGCTAATCTTTTCTCATAGCTCAGGTCCTCTATGCACCGATCAGTTTAGTTGTCCTCCTTTGCACTTTTTCCAGTTGCCCAACGTGTTTTTTGGGAACTGATGCTCAAAACTGAACTTCATGCTACAGATGAGGAGGTCTTACTAATGCTTTGTACAGGGGCAATATTCATATTTTCTTTCTCTCTCAAGTCTATACCTCTTTTAATACAAGAAGGTATTTTGCTTGCTTAAGATATCTGCAGCTTGGCATTGCTTGTTATTATTAACCACTTGCTTACTGGGCACTTAAACCCCCTTCCTGCCCAGGCCAATTTTCAGCTTTCATCACTGTCGTACTTTGACATTTTTATCATTTTTTTCACACAAATAGAGCTTTCTTTTGGTGATATTTAATCATTACTGGGGTTTTTAATTTTTGCTAAACAAACAAAAAATGACCGAAAATTTTGATTTAAAAAAACAAAAAAACAGTTTTCATAGTTTGTTATAAAATTTTGCAAACAGGTAATTTTTCTCCTTCATTGATGAGGCTGCACTGATGGGCACTAATGAGGCGGCACTGGTGGGCACTGATTAGGAGGCACTGATGAGGCAACACTAACAGGGGGCACTAGTAGTTGACACTGATAGGCAGTATTGATAGGTGGCACTGATGATGAGGCACTGATGGTCACTGATAGGTGGTGCTGGTGGGCACAGGTAGGTGGCACTGGTGGTAACTGCTTAGCAGTACTGATATGCACTGGTAGGTGGCACTGGTGTGCACTGCTTAGCAGCAGCAAGTTGATTACTCAAGTTGATGATTTTCTTTTTTTTTTTCTCCTCATGCTGTCAGCGTGAGGAAGAAAGAAGCCGATTATTGGCTTTTGTTTACTTCACGTGATCAGCTGTCATTGGCTGACATCTGATCTCCTGGAAAGGGGCCGGGAACTGATGGACTCACAGATCACAGAGAGTGCCATGTGCACCCCACAAGGGGCGCGCAGATATCATATGCACGGGAAGACGTACATGGACGCCCTCCCGGCAATTTAGGCCTGTGCTGTAGCTGTCTTTCGGCTATAGCGCGGGCGGCAAGAGGTTGAAGTTGAACTACAGGTAAAAGAAGCCACTTTTGCAGTGACATGCCTACAGCACTGCAATGGTTAAATGCTAAATTATGTGTAGGGTACCTGAAAAAAGGACTTTTACCTACCTAAGCCCTCGCTCCAGCAGGCACCCCTCAACCTTGCATTGTATGTAATGACACCAAGAGGCCACCCACAAGCTGTAGCTTTGGGAGAAGCAGAGAATGCCAGCTGCTAGGGAGTGAGGGATCAAATAAGTTCATTTTTTTTGTTCCACGGTTGTTAGGCATAAATAAGCATTTAACTCTTGCAGTGTGGGGGGAGCTCCACTACAAAGGAAAATGTTCCTTTTTCTGGAGTTCAGCCTTAATATATTGATCCACCAGAACGTCCAGATGCTTTTTGATGATTGACTCCCCCACTTGTAGTTCCCCTGCAATGTATGCTGCATGCATGTTTTTAGCCCACAAGTGTGAGCTTTACATTTATCGCATCACATCACATTAAACCTTACATAGTCATGTCAAACCTCATATGTCACATAGTTGCCCAATCAAAAAGTGAATTTAGGTTTTTTTGTAAGTTGGTGACAGTTTGCCTAAACCCACTTTGGGAGTCAGTGTACAGTAGAGAATAAATGTAGGGCCATGAGTTCTATAGTTGAGTAGCTGTTGATACGTGGGACTAGCTTATTGCATAAGTTGTGTCTGCTCAGGAGAAACCTACAGTAGGTATGTTAAAAAGTTCTTAGCTTAGTCATCTGTGCCCAGTCTTGCCACAAAGAGTTAATAATCCAACAGCGAGTAATGACCTTATCTTTTTTCAAGAAGAGAAAGTTAGACTAACAGGGAAATACACAGACATCAGCCCCATGCTCTGTGAGTGACAAGCAATTTGTTTATCTCCTTCACGGAGCAGAGAAAGTTTCACACTCCCCTCTCCCTCCCTCCTCAATCTCTCAATATAGAGGTGGGTGGGGACATCGCAACTCCACTCACCGAGTTCCAGCAAAGAGAGAAACCCACTGATTTGGTTTTACAGAACTGCAAGTGCTTACAGGAAGGACATTTGCAAGGTAGGGATAGATGCAGGAGGCTTGCATGTATATATACATTAATACTGTGCCATTAGTTTATACTGGGCGAGTGGTGGGTTTACACCCAATTTAACATTTAAAGTGGCTGTAAACCCGTCATGGAATTTGAGCATAGCACATATATCTGCAGTGTTTACTTATCTCTTTCCAAAGCTCTAAATGTTGTTTCCCTCTGGTGCTTCTTCCAACACATGAGATACATTTTTGTCAGGAGGGAGGGGACGGGAGAGCTCGGCAGACAGCTTGTCTAAATGTACCTTTCCTCCAATCAGCTCTCAAACACTGTAACTGCAGTCTCTCCATCCCCTCCTCTGTGCTGCTGACAGATGAAAGATTTTTAACAGGATCTGCCTATTTGAAGGAGTGTAGACAAGAGCAGACTGCAGATAAACAAGTAAATCTTATGTAGGAGGATTCGTATCATCTCTGCATATCATCTGAGACTGTTCACTTCACTGGGTATATGTGAGGGTTTACAACCAGTTTATATCATGTTGGTCACAGATTTTGAGCATAGATGGCAGGATAACACATGAGAGGTGCATTGACAAACATTGATGTGTCAACAGTACGCAACCACTGTAAAATTTGGAGTCAATAAAAGTTGTATTACAACAGTGGGTTGTTTGCGTTGTCACTATATTTCACCCACTGATATAAAGTAGTTGTCACAAGTTAAACAATCTTTTATCATTTTTGGAGGTGTTGTCTATAGAAGAAAGTGTATAATATCGGGCAGTTTGATCCTACATGACCATATTTTGTTGAAGTTTTTTGGCATAAATGTCTGTTTGTACTTTGGAATTGCTTGATTAATCAATGTTTTATAACTATTCAAATTGCTATCAGTTTTTTGCATAGAAAAAAAGGACGAATTAGCATCACCTGTGCATTAGTCATATCTGTTTCTATAGGAAATTGCCAAGTAGGTACTGGCGTTGATTTACAAAAGGCAAATAGACTGTGCGTTTTGGAAGATCTTAGTAAATGAGGGAAGCTCTGCTGACTTCCATCATCCAATCATGTGCATGATTGTTTGTTTTTTGTTTTTTTGTTTATTCCTCGGCTGTGGTTGGGTATTTTTTGCAGAGTGAAGCTTCACCTTAACGCTCTGTTCACATCTAGGTGTCCCGGATCGTGGGTGGAATCGCTGCGATTCTGCCCGCGATCCTGAATCGAGAAGAGGAGAGTGCCGTGGGAGGGTCCACTTTAAAGCGGAGTTCCACCCATTTAGAAGTCAGCAGCTACAAAAAGTATAGCTGCTGACTTTTAACCACTTGCTTACTGGGCACTTAAAACCCCCTCCAGCCCGGACCAATTTTCAGTTTTCAGCGCTGTCACCCTTTGAATGACAATTGCGCGGTCGTGCGACGCTGTACCCAAACAAAATTGACGTCCTTTTTTCCCACAAATAGAGCTTTCTTTTGGTGGTATTTGATCACCTCTGCAGTTTTTTATTTTTTGCGCTATAAACAAAAAAAGAGCGACAATTTTGAAAAAAGAACATTTTTTTTTACTTTTTGCTATAATACATATCCAAAATAAAAAATAAAAAAACAAATTTATTCATCAGTTTAGGCCGATATATATTCTTCTACATATTTTTCGTTAAAAAAAAATCGCAATAAGCGTATATTGATTGGGCTGCGCAAAAGTTATAGAGCCTACAAACTATGGAAATTGGTTTATGGCGTTTTTTATTTATTTATTTTTACTGTTAATGGCGGTGATCTGCGATTTTTATCGGGACTGCGATATTTCGGCAGACATAACGGACATTTTTGACACTTTTTTGAGACCAATGACATTTATACAGCAATAAGATCTAAAAATAGACACTGATTACTGTATAATTGTCATTGGCAGGGAAGGGGTTAACCCCAAGGGGGCAGTGAAGGGGTTAAATGTGTTCCCTGTATGTGTTCTAACTGTGTGGGGGCGGGGCTGACAGGGACATAACAGATCTAACTGATCCCGATCACAGGGATCAGTAGATCTGTCATTCCACCCCCTCACAGAGTGGGGAACTGCCGCGCTTACATCGGCAGTTCCCTGTTCTGGCTCTCTGTGAAGGGATCGCGGGTCTGCGGCGGACATCGAGTCCGCCCGACCCGCGGGCACACTCACACAGCGCGTGCGCACTTGTTCCACGCTCCAGCCATACGGCCACCTGAAGCCTCACTTATCTCCTTCTCCTCTCCGCGGCGCCGGCATTGTAAGTGTGGGCATCTGGCTGTGACAGCTTATGGCTTCACAGCCGGGTGTGCGCGGGGCATGCGCGAGCCACGCTGCACGTCATGAATGGCCGGACAATCTTCTGGGATGATTGCAGGGAGGAAGGGGGGAGAGTAGAACTACCGCTCGGCGCCGCGGCACCATGAGCGGAAGTGGGAGCTGGGTACCTGTCAAAACTAGGTACCCGCCCTCCCCCCAAAAAAATGACATGCCAAATGTGGCTTGTCTGGGGGTAAGGAGTACTTAAAGTGGAAGTTCTACTTTTGGGAGGAACTCTGCCTTAAGTAAAAGTTGCTCAGTTTTGTAGGTCTGTAAGATTACATTGTGCAGGCGAGTTGTATATAATAAAAAGTATTTATGATGTTCGATTCCATTTTAAGGTTATCGGTACAGTTGATTAAAGCATTTAATATAAAATTGTGCACACCGTGCGTCCACGGGATAGATTTAAGTTGTTTTATTTATTAGCTCAACTGAGGAACAATATTTAGTGGATCATATGTACAGATGTAAGCCTCTCCAGTATTAGTGAAAACTTTATGGTAACACCAGAGTTTCTTTAAATCATAAGCATACAGTACAGAACATAGACCTTAGGTTATAGGTGCATACCTTCTGATGATTGGGCACTGGCAAGCCTTTGAAGACACACCTCTTTTACCCCAACTTTTCTTGTACAAAGGTAATAACCAATATTTATAACCAATACAACAGAACAGCTCATGCCATTGGTGGTGACATCATGAAAAGAGAAAATTACATAATTATACACTGAGGAAATGTGATCAAGAGGATACTGTCACAATTCTGAACCTCATTGGGCTGAGCCCAGCTGCACCGAGTATAGTTAAAAAAAAAAAAAAATAACCTTGAAGGGTAGTAGGTGCAAAAGAGGCAGAAGGTCAGAGAGGTGAAAGAAGAGAGCAGCAAGAGAGAAGGGAAGTCCACGGGGTGGGGGGCAGAGACACATTAAATGGAAAGCATAGTGTCAAATCAGGAAGGTTGAATATAGGCAACCCAAGGCTGCCAAACTCAAAGGAATTTGTTGTGGGATGGCAGTCAGTTTTTCGTTTATCATGATATCATTCATTTTTGACCGCCTCAAAGCTGAGTATAGGTGTCTTCCAAGCCATTGCTATAGTAATTTTAGTTGCAGTAAAGAGATGCAGTGCGAGCTGGCGTTCGGGGCGAAGCAGTTTTGCTATTGGATTGCACAGGAGGGCCTCATAAGGATCCCTCTTTAATTCATTATGGAATAAGTTGTGGAGAAGGGAGTATATTCTGACCCATAATCTGCATACCCTCGGACATGTCCACCAGATGTGTGCCATAGTGCCCTCTTGAGAGCACACACGAAAGCAAAGAGGAGAGTAGGTTGGAATAAAACGTGCCATCCTGGCTGGGGTGTAATACCACCGGTAAAGTATTTTATATGCATTTTCTAAAATGGGAACGTTTTTGGAGCATTTAGAGATTGCTATAGTCATGACCTGCTAGTCCTCTGGGTCCAGCTGCCTCCCCAGCTCTGCCTCCCACTGTAGCTAATAAGGTCTCAGTGGCATTTTTTTTGAAGAGATGATTGCTGAGTATTTTAATGAAATTAAACCTGAAGATTGAGTTCTAGATCTGCAGAGGCTCTCAAAAGGGGCCAATGTATAAGGGGTGGGTCAAGACTTTATAGGCTGTTGGAGGAAGTGCCTAATCTGTAGGTAGCTATAATGTTCTCGGAGGGGAATATCATGTGAGGATCGTAGAGCATCAAACGTAAGTATTATAGTTGGGGTGAACAGAGAATGAAGATCAACAAAGCCATTGTCTATCTACCATGAGAATTGTAGGTTATCACACCCTGGGGGAAAAAATGGGCAATGCAGGAGATGGAGTAGGGGTAGGTGAAGAGAAATCTGGCCCGTCGAGTATTTAATCGAGTCCCTCAAGTGAAGGGAATTGGCTAAGCATGGTCGAATCGTATTTTGGCGATGCACATGGGGGAGCCATAGCAGAGAAGTGACTGGATTGGATAAGAATCCACCAGATCAATGGTGGCCCATAGCGGCATTTGATATTTCTCGTGGAGGTGATAAAGTGGAGCTATATTCACTGCTATATAATAGGCTTGTAAATTGGGGACTGAGAGACCACTATTGATCCTGCGGATGTATAGTACTTGCTTATTCTGGGTCTAGTGGATCCCCAAACAAATTTCAGAATTTTGCGTTGCTATATGCGCAAGATATGAGAGGGGACCGGGACCGACAGAACACGGAAAAAATGAAGCAGTTTTGGAAGGTAAGTCATACGTATCTTGACTATCCAACCGAACCAGGATATTGGGAGATGGGACCAGGAGGACAACAGATCCAAAAGTTTCCTCAATAAATGGCCTGATAGAGTCCAGCATAGGTTGGGGTAAGTCTAATCCCCAGGTAAGGCCACGAGGAAGACCACTGGAATGAAAAAGTGTGTTTTAGACTTGCCAATTCCAAGGACAGAAGGTTGAGTGGTATAGCTTTCTTTTTGGCCGGATTGACAGAGAGGCCCAAAAATGACCAAAAGTATCTAGAAGGGAAAACTGATTGGGGAGGGCGATTTTAGGGTTAGTTAAGGACATCAAGATATCGTCCGCAAAGAGCGATATCTTGTGGGAATAATATTCGGGTGAGAACGGATCGCCTCCATTAGAGGTTCGAGCACCAGGATAAATAACAGTAGAGAGGGCGGGTATCCTTGTCGAGTCTCCCTCCTGATGGGAAAAAGAGGTGATTCAAAGCCATAGAACTTGACTTTGGCCTGGAGGGAGTCATATAATGCCGAAACCCATCTCAAGGATGAGGTGCCAAAGCCATAGTGGCGAAGCACTGTTAGTAAATAAGGCCAAGACAAAGCGTCGATCAGTGACGTCAATTGACAGGAACATTGTAGCTAAGGATCTGCTGTGAGCTATGTGCTGAATTTAAAGTAGGCACCTGATAGCATTTCCCGTCTGTCTCCGTGGAACCAACCCCACCTGGTCCTTTTTGATCAGTCGTGGTATAAAAGAATTTAGGCGGTTGGCCAAAATTTTGTAGTATTTTCATGTCTGTATTTATGAGCGAAATTGGCCTAAAGTTAGCCCATGAGGAGTGGTCCCGATTGGGTTTTGGAATCATCACTATGTTAGCAGTCAAGAGGTTTGAAGTAAAAGCTTGGCAATTTTTACCCCAACTTTTCATATTCCTGGACTTTTGCACCATGTACTTGTATTAAAAAATATCTTGTTTTCTCTGTATTGCTTCCTTTTTATGAAATCCCTGGTGGTCCTGCCAGTTCCCCTGCTTTCCTATTTCAAACCGACCATGCTAGGCAGGAGAGCACATCCATCTCAGTGTAGTCAGTTTTCCGGCAGTGCTGTGAGCACAGCCTGTCTGTCCTCCAGCAGGAATGTCCTTCACTGTTTAATACCACTATAGAAGGAGTACATCTAGATCGGTGCAACCTCAGTAAAACCTTGGGAGCTGGACCCCACACGTGACACGGGCAACTTGTAAACTTGCTTTGGGCACTGGATCCTGTAGGGAAGCTAACCTTGGCACTTTGTGAAACACGTATAGTCAGCCGCAGACTGCTGTCCAGGGCCATGGTCCATCCCAGACCCTAAAAACCCCTACAGGGTTATTTCCACTAGAATGAGTGAAGCCTGGGCTCTATATAGGGTCTAGGATCATAACCAGGTAAGACAGGGTCAGCCTGTATCTCTGAACATTATTGTAAAAATAGGGCTATGTACCATACAGTGTAAACTTTTCAAACTTGGCGCTAAAGCTCCATTACTCAGAGCTTAGTCTCTGGTGCATGACCAGGTGTTGCATCGCACAACTAGTCACACACCCTACCGACACTTCTGCATTGAGCCATTATAAAGTACTCAAATGCTTCCTCCTGCCTATCCACCCCAAAGACTTAGCTGCAGGATGGTCTGTGCATCCCTTCTGCCCATGATTACCCTGTATTCGATACCCTACTCCATGAGTACCCCACAGTGAAATAACCTTACCAGTAGCAATGGTGAAAACCAGGTGAAGGGGAGCCATGGCAAAATCGCAGACTAACATTCGCTCCGCCGAAGGCCCACACAACACTCAACCTCAGAGCAATAAAATTTCCTTACACCAGAGCAGGACCCCAACTTTAAGATTGGTCTCTGCATCCCACTCTAGATCCATTTCAGGTATGCATCAAGCGCCCTATCTGACAAAGGCAGATTTTTCTGCATCTATATAAAAATTCCTCGGACATCTAACAACTTTTTTACAACCATCCGTGTCGAGGGCTCCAAAATGCCAACCACCTTCTCCAGCTCCTTTGTTTCCACGTGATTTGGATACCGATATGCTCGGTCTATAAGAGGTGGACATAGAGGGAGAGAAAAGGACCCATAGTACCCAAAAATCTGCTCCCCAGTCTTTATTTCACCTAGAATCATTTCTGGACATATCTCAAGCAAATATTTTCCTTCCAGAGAAGAAAATTACCTGCTCTCGGAGCTTACGTTCAATATTTAAGGTCAAAGAGATGTCACGCAATGACAGTACATAGTAGCCTCTTTTAAGGCTGTACCATTCATCCAATTTCATTTGATACCTCTCCAACACAAAATCTTGTTGATCTGGAACAAGCATGTTCCTTTTCTCAAACCAATTATGCTCCTTTCCATCAAAGCAGGGAGTTCCCTAACTTGGTGAATCTCCAGCCCAGGCTTAAGCATAGGAAGGTCTTTATTTTCTTATTGCTTAACAGATGCCAGTCTTTCAGGCTGAGGAGGAGTTTTCCAGCCCTTCATGGTCCAGGAAACATGGTCACAGGTGGAAACCAAGCTCCCCATTAGCATCCTGGAACTCAGAACATTATAAATGGCTCCGCAACACTGGACCCCCTTCTGTAAGAACACCTGATCAGTTTGCAGTCAGACAATGCCTTAGTTAAGTGGGCACCAGGGGTCATGCAGCCATGAAGGAAGCAACCCATATAATCTCATGAACTGAAACTGTCCATCCATCTCTGTAGTCCACATCACAGAAGCAGACAACTGGAAAGTAGATTACCTCAGCCACCACTGCCCAGATCAAGGAGAATGGACCTTTCACCCAAACATCTTCAACCTGGGACAGGTGAGTGTGGATTTATTAAAAGTCAGCAGCCACACTTTTTGTAGCTCTTGACGTTTAATAAACATAAAAACAACTGGCGCTCTGCTTTAAGCACTCTGAAAGAACAGGTTTTGTCATTGTCTTTTCTTTTTCAAAAGCCTCTGGCTTTTGTCTCCCTTGTCAAAACCTTTATCTTGTATCAATCCCCCCTTGCAGCACCCTGTGCTACCTTTGAATCTCAATTTGATTCTCTTCAACCTGCAGAAACCTCCTTTTGAACCCATCAGGGATCTAGATGACCTTTCCTGCAAAGTGGCCTGTTTGGTCTCTATGACATCTGTTCGATTTTACTTGGAGATGGCAGATGTCTTGTAAGATAGTCTTACACTCATAACCATCCTGTCTTCCTAAGGTGGTATCCGTTTTCCACCTCAATAGAGACATTGTTTTTCTACGAGGTATATGTCAAGTCTTCTACGAATGTAGCTTTTGGCCACAAGGTTCTTGCAACGGAACTATAAAGTTAAGTCTGTTCGTACTTATTGTTATTGGGTTTCGTTTGCCTAGTTGTTGCCCACGCATCTTATTCATTGCTTTGGGATGTCCCAGAATCTATAAACACTGAGCCAGTGTCCTGCACTGTACAATTAAGATAAGACAACTGTAAATTCCATACCTTGGAGTACAGTACAAGACACAGGTTGCTCTCTTTTCTATTCCTTGGTTAGTCTGCATTGCTTCCTACAATGGCGGTAGGGTTGTAGGGGGTCCCTGGGAGCATGTCCTCAGGCTTGCAATTGTCCAATCATATGAAGGTACAAGCTTTAAAGCTAGGGTTTATGAATATGTGTCCTGTACTGTACATCATGATATGGAATTTACAGACTAGTCAAAATTCTTCTTTTTCTAATTTCTTTTATCAGAAGGACACCACTGCTGAACTTATGCAAGTTGGAGCTGAACAAAATGACACAAAGGTAGATGCCTCTTTGAAAGTTTCGGCCAACAAAGAGAAAAACAACAACTGTGCACTGGAGAATAAAGGTAATGAAAATACTTGTGATGATAAAATATGTGAAACTGAACCATTAACAAGGCCACAGAATAAAACTGACAGTGAAAAAAAAACAAATTAAAGTATTAATGCCTGTCCCCCAGACTCAGTTAATAGATTGAATCAGAAAGATACAAAGAAAGATGAAAAAGGATCCGAAAACAAGACCAGTCAAGCACAGAAAAAAGAAAATTCCAAAAACAATAATGAGGATGCTAAGGTGAGTTACTACAGAACTGTAAAATCATTGTGTTGGGTAGGCAAGTGTGTTGTTTCAAGGAGTCTAATTGCTACTTGAAGTTCCAAAAATATATGGCACCTAACTGAATATGAGA
Organism: Glandirana rugosa; assembly: GCA_018402905.1. NCBI lineage: Eukaryota > Metazoa > Chordata > Amphibia > Anura > Ranidae > Glandirana > Glandirana rugosa. The sequence goes on from BLSH010251187.1 coordinate 432,529, forward strand.
ACATAGTGTAATGCTTGCAGAAATACATTACCTCTCAAAATTATTACAGTGACCTGGGAAATGTGTATGTGTGCCGCTCAGGCTCGGTGGTAAGGGGTATGTAATTGGTGCTTTTGCAGCTGTTGCTGGAGTGCTGACAGGGGATGGAACCCGTCCTGGCTCCTGTAAGACTTCAGAGAACAATGGGGTAGCCCCTGGAAGTCGCACATCCAGGTGTCTTGGGATAGTGAGTAGAGTGACAACCTCAGCCTGGACTCCAACCAGGCCACGCCCCATGTTTCCCTCCACCCCCCGGAGCTTAATCATGGGGATCTAAGCTCCTGGGGGGGCGGAGTGAAACACTGGGGGCGTGGCCTGGTTGGAGTCCAGGCTGAGGCAGCCACTCTACTCACCATCCCAGGACACCTGGATGTTCGACTTCCAGGGGCTACCCCATTGTTCTCTGAAAAATTATTACAGTACTCTTCCTAACAGTGTCTTTAAGTATATCTAAATCTAAAACTTTTTTTTTTTTCATTTTTGTACAGAGTATGGATGGGTTAAAGCAAATGTCAGTTTTTTTACCATTACCCCCTGCTCTTTAGAAACAACAGAAAGCAAGAGGAAATCTCTCAGTGGAAATCCCTTTTAAACAGTTGTCACCAACCCCTGATGACCTTTTTTTTTGTGACAAAACATGAAGAATTTACTGACAGCACTTTTTTTTTTACTGTCAACCTAAAATATAGCAGAAACCCCTATTATAACCTAGGGCAGTCAGCATGTAAACATTAACAATAATCATAGCAAGTAATATGTCTGACTTTATAATTAAAAACTCAAAACAGGGTGACATGATGTGATCATGACTAGGATTATTAATGGCCTGGGGCACCTTGGGATAAAACAGAAAAAAATGGGATACACAGAAAAACGAGATAAAATAGAAAAGTATTATGCAAGTATTATGCATGTCCAGGGGAAATCTGTGGACTCTGAGGTAAGGGGTAACTCCGGGGAATGATGTAAGGTGGGCTCTAGGAAGCCTGATTTAAAGGAGAACACTATGTACTCTGGTGTAATGTTGAACTCTGACATAAAGGCACGGTCTCCTCTTACATCACTGTTCTCAGTTTTCTCCCTTAAATCATGATTCCCAGAGATCCCACTTACATCAGAGTCCTGAGAGTTCGCCCTTACAGTCCCCACACACAGTAGGACTGCAGAAGTAGAGGTCATCTTTCCCCCGCCCCTCCCCTCCTGAATTAAGGTGCTCAGTGTGTGCCGTATATGTGGTCTCACCTGAGCTGTGCCCGGTCCAGCTCTCCCCTACCCCTCCTTCTCTGCAGTGGGCAGGTGCCGGTCATGGCCTGCAAGTGCTCCTTCCTGGAGATGGAGCAGTGAGATGAATTTGTGAACCCTCCAGGCTTGCTGGCTACATGGGAGGGTCGGACACTTGCCTTGGGGGGGGGGGGGGGGTTTAAGGAAACCAGACTCAAGCATACGTGGAGCATCATGTGTGGGGAGAGGCAGAGGTCAAATCACTCCACTGTGACAGGGCTACAGCCAGGACTAGGGGAGCAGTATTAGCAAATGTGGTTGCCTGCTCCTTCCATGGGCAGCGCCTGCTCAATGCTCCCAGTATCCTTTGGCGAAGGTGCCTGCCAGTACTCTGCCAAAAGGCCCTGATTTTCACAGACAGAAAACGACCATAACACATTTACGGACAGTTGTATAAATCACATATTTTTACAAACTTTCCTTAAATTGCTGGATGGTTGGCAACCCTTCCAGAAGAAGTGTCTCTATTGTAAAATGTCCCCTTTCTTAATCATACATCACATGTCACTGGGTACTTCATACTAATGACTACTTGAGTTATGCTGCCACCTTCAAGTGAATGGGTTTTGGCCAAAAAAAGAAAGGAATTTTCCACTCAGGCCATAACCCCTCTCAACTCCGCTAAGCCTCATTTGTCATGAACTCAAGACAGGCAAAAGTGCCTGTGTCTTCAATTCTAGGTGGACTCCTTGAGGTTGTTAGAATGTCCCTTGATTCAGTTCTTTGTGAGTTGGTGGGGAAAATAGTAGCTGTCTTCAGTCCAATCCCTTATGGCCAGTTTCTGTCCAGAACTTTTTAACATAATGCCCTGTTGGTATAAGACCAACACCTGGATTACTTCGACCTGCCAATGCATCTTACTCCTAAGACCAGGTCAGCTCTGCTCTGGAATAGCTGTCCTTAAAGATGCTGAATATCAGAAGAACCTTCCTTTTGAAAAATTGTGAGGTCTTGATAGCAGATGCCAGCTTGTGAGACTGGGGAAGTGTTCTTGGGAACCTCTTAGTTTAGGAAATATGGTCGTCAGAGAAGCTGAAGTTGCTGATCAACATCCTGCAACTTTGGACAATTTAACTGTCTCTCCTACACTGGTCTTTATGCCTTTGGAGGCTTCCCCTTCAGGGTACAGTCAAGCTACGACTGTGGCATTCATCAGTCATCAAGGAGGGACAAGAAGACGTGAAGCTTGGGAAGTAAACCTGATCTTATCTTGGGCAGAACTTCATGTTCCAGCCCTCTTTGCCGTGTTCATTCCCAGTGTGGAACTTTGCAGGCAGATCTTCTCAACTCAGCAGAATGGAGAATAGGCTCTTCATCTGGGAGTGTTTACAGAGATTTGTCTGCGGTGGGGAACACTGGATTGGGATCTCTTGGCATTCAGATTCAACAACAAACTAGACAGATTTGTGTCCTGAATCAGGAATCATCAGGTGTTTGCGGTGGATGCACTGGTGACTCCTTGGAATCATGTTTTCCTGAGCAATGACTTCCCTCCACTGCAGCTTTTTCTTTACCTGTTATGTAAGGGTAAAGAATAAGGACATTGCAGTGATTCTGATCACACCTGCTTGGCCAAAAAAGAATGTGGTATGCGAAGATCGTAACTCCCTTAACAGGCAAGCTAAGGGCTCTTCCAGATCAGCTCGACTTGCCATTGCAGGGTCCAGTCTTCTATCCTGCTTTATGGTCACTGTATTTCACCGCATAATGAAGCCCAAAACCCGATGTAAGTGTACCATTGTATATGGAAGGCTTATTTTGCCTGATGTGAGGCTTGTTCATTTTATCCTCCACAGTCGTGGTGTACATCTTTGGCTTTTCTCCTGATTGGAGATATCTTTTGGCTTTAAGCACTATCAAGTAGAGCTGCACGATTCTGGCCAAAATGAGAATAACAATTTTCTCTTTCGTTCATTGACAGACGCAGCCTCTTATTCTTGACATGTGGGTTATGCACCTTTTACTAGGAGTAGACTAGGCAGAACGAAGTTCAGATAAAAGCAAAGCTAGCCCCTCCCAGGGGGCAGTCCTCACTCAGTATAACCCCTCCACCCTGCAAAGCACACCAGTTTTTTCTGCCTAGTGCAAGGAGTAGGACCTGGTTCCCTGCTGGGATCTGCGGTTCCCCAATACTTTTTGTTTTTGCTCAAGCTATCTGATGAAGAATGCAATTAAGTAGCCGGCTGGGTGACAGGCTGGATATCCTAGATCCAGGAAGTCTCCCCAGCGTGGCTGCTACCTGTTCTGCTGCTTTCCTGGCCATGCAGGGAATGCCGCCATTTTCCTGTAGTCCGGCCACCATTTTCCCGTAGCCGCCGCCATTTTGCGGCTACTTGGCCTCCATTTTTGGTTGCTCTCCAGGCTGATATAAAAGCTTGCTTCTGGTGCCATTTTCTCTCTTCCTGGTCGGCGCACTCTTACATGTGGGACAGCAGCAGCAGCTTCAGCAGCATCAGCAGTGGCAGCTGCAGGAGAGGCAGAGATCTGGTTCAGCAAGTATAGCTGGCTTCTCCCTGGAGTGCTGGTGGTGGGCGCGGTGCGGGTCCTCCTGGGTATACCCTGGTTGCTCTGCGGGGGCAGTTTGAGGGGTGGCTTTGTGGGGGCGTTAGGTCTGTGGGCCTCCTAGGTGTCCCGGGGTGTGGCGCAATGGCGGCTGAACCGGGTGTTTTCCATCCAGACGTCTCTGCCGGAGCTCCGGCTGCGCTGGGACCTGTGGTCTCTCTAAATAAATTGACATCTATTTTGGAGGAATTTTTCGCCCGGGTGGAACCGGTCAGTGGTAGGGGGGTGGCAAGGAAGCGTCCACCCCCTCCTCCATCTTCAGGGGAGGAATCTGAGCCAGAACGGGGCTCTGTGGTGACAGAGACCCCTGTGGAACTGTCAGATGGGGAACTGGAGCCTTCTGACAGTGAAGAGGAGCAAGGGGCCACGGTAGCACGCGAGAAGGCGTTGGTGGGCTCCCTGGTTGCTGCTGTCCATGAGACGTTGCGACTGGGCCAGGTTGGGGCATCACAGTAGGTGGTTTACGCCTTTGGTTCCCGTAAGCCGGCTCGGGCTCCTAAGGTGTTCCCTTATGTACAGTATTTTGACCAGTTTGTCTACAAGGAATGGCAGCGTCCACTGAATTCCTTTGCTTTGCCTAAACGCTTTTCTGTGCGCTACCCCTTTGAGGATAGTCTGTTACAGAAATGGGCATCCCCTGCGGTAGACCCGCCGGTGGCCCACCTGAACAAGGCTACCACTATTCCCATGGAGGGGTCTCCATCCTTTAAGAATCCGGTCGACAGGCGGACGGAGGCGGTGTCCAAGACTATGTTCCTGGTGGTGGGGGCGGCCATGCGACCGTGTTACACAAGGATCTGGGGGACCTTGAGGTTCCTCCAGAGTCGGTGCAGCTGGCTGACCAGCTTGTGCAGGGTCTCAGGTACCTCTGCGATGCAGCCCTGGACATAGCTCCAATGCTGTCAAAAATGTCAGTTTTTGCGGTCATTATTAGAAGGCTGCTGTGGCTGCGGTGCTGGTCGGGTGACCATGCGTCAAAGAAGGACCTCACGGACCTGCCTTTTCAGGGCGGTCATCTTTTTGGGGCTCCCCTGGATGAAATCATTAAGAATTTCACGGGGGGGGGGGGAGAGTACGTTTCTTCCGGAACCCAAGCGGTGGGAGCACCGCCGAAAACAGGGTCCCTCTTTTCCAACCCAGAATCGTTTTTTTCATGTACTCGGTGCAGTGGGCAAGGGCCCCCAGTCCGGCAAGGCTGGACTGGGGGAACCATAAGCGATCTGGCAGCGTAAGCCCGAAAAGGCGGAAGAGAAGTCCTCCTCCGCATGATAGGTTGCCCCCGCCCGACGCTCGGGGGGGGGGTCGACTTCTGGGGTTTGCGGACCGGTGGACCGCCCGCATCTCGGATCTTTGGGTGCGAGAGGTGGTGTCATCCGGGTACAAAATAGAGTTCCGTACCCTGCCCCCGGACAGGTTCTTCCCCTCAAATCTGAGACTCCCTCCGGGGCGTCGGCAAACCCTGTTAGGGGCTGTTCAGGCTCTTTCCGACCAGGGGGTGATTGGGCCGGTACCTCCTGTGGACCGGTTCCGCGGGTTCTACTCAAAACTTTGTGGTGCCAAAGAAGGATGGAGTCAGGCCTGTTCTGGACTTGAAGGCGCTCAATCGCTTTGTGAGAGCGCGGAAGTTCAGAATGGAATCAGTCCATTCTGTCGTGGCCATGCTGCACCAGGGGGATTTCCTGGCTTCTCTGGACATCAGGGACGTTTATCTTCACCTTCCCATTTGTGTCCGGCATCAGCGTTTCCTGCGTTTTGCGGTAGAGGATCTCCACTATCAATTTGTGGCCCTCCCCTTCGGCCTAGCCTCCGCTCCGTGGGTCTTCACCAAGCTATTGGCTCCGGTGCTGGCTCTGCTGAGGCAGAGGGGCATAGCTGTGGTGGCATATCTAGACGATCTGCTCCTGAGGGCAGAATCGGCTCCTGCCTCGGAGGACAACGTTGCTATCACCCTAGCCTCCCTGCGGGACTTCGGCTGGTTGATCAACTTGCAGAAGTCGACGTTGATCCCGTCCTGCCACCTAGAATATGTGGGCCTGATATTGGACACAGAGCGGGAGAAGGTATTCTTGCCTCCGGCCAAGTTGCTGATGCTGCAAGCAGCGGTGCGAGCTCTGCCGTCACGACGGTGGTCTTCCTTACATTTTTGCATGCGGGTGTTGGGGCTCATGGTGTTGGCCTTCGAGGCGATACCGTACGCCCAGAGCCACACCCGGCTCCTGCAGTGGGCGATTCTGCTGCAGTGGGACAAGTCTCCCTGGTCTCTGGATCAGGTGATCAGGTTGGATCCCCAGACCAGGGAGTCTCTTGCCTGGTGGCTACAGGCCCCGGCGCTGAGTCTGGGGAAGTCGCTCCTTCCCCTGGAGTGGTCGATTGTCACGACGGGCGCCAGCCTATCGGGCTGGGGAGGGGTCCTGGGGCAGTTGTCTGCCCAGGGCCAATGGTCATCGGAGGAGTCTTGCCTTCCGATCAATGTGCTGGAGCTGCGGGCGATCAGGCTCTGCCTCTCCCACTGGTCGGGGAGGTTGTGCGGTCGACCTGTTCGAGTTCAGTTGGACAACGCCACGGCGGTGGCGTATGTGAATCATCAGGGCGGAACGAAGAGCTTGGCAGTGGCTTCAGAAGCGGCCCACATTCTGAGGTGGGCAGAACTCCACGTGTCAGCAAGGCCCCGCAGAAGACCCCTCAGAAGACAGAAGACCCCGCAAAAGAGCCGAAGAAAGAAGAGAGGGGAGAAGATGCCGGGGCGGATTTAATAAAATATTTTAAAAAGCTGTGTAGTGTTTTTTTTTGTACACTTTTTTCCCCGGTGGACCGCCCGCATCTCGGATCTTTGGGTGCGAGAGGTGGTGTCGTCCGGGTACAAAATAGAGTTCCGTACCCTGCCCCCGGACAGGTTCTTCCCCTCAAATCTGAGACTCCCTCCGGGGCGTCGGCAAACCCTGTTAGGGGCTGTTCAGGCTCTTTCCGACCAGGGGGTGATTGGGCCGGTCCCTCCTGTGGAACGGTTCCGCGGGTTCTACTCAAAACTTTGTGGTGCCAAAGAAGGATGGAGTCAGGCCTGTTCTGGACTTGAAGGCGCTCAATCGCTTTGTGAGAGCGTGGAAGTTCAGAATGGAATCAGTCCATTCTGTCGTGGCCATGCTGCACCAGGGGGATTTCCTGGCTTCTCTGGACATCAGGGACGTTTATCTTCACCTTGCCATTTGTGTCCGGCATCAGCGTTTCCTGCGTTTTGCGGTAGAGGATCTCCACTATCAATTTGTGGCCCTCCCCTTCGGCCTAGCCTCCGCTCCGTGGGTCTTCACCAAGCTATTGGCTCCGGTGCTGGCTCTGCTGAGGCAGAGGGGCATAGCTGTGGTGGCATATCTAGACGATCTGCTCCTGAGGGCAGAATCGGCTCCTGCCTCGGAGGACAACGTTGCTATCACCCTAGCCTCCCTGCGGGACTTCGGCTGGTTGATCAACTTGCAGAAGTCGACGTTGATCCCGTCCTGCCACCTAGAATATGTGGGCCTGATATTGGACACAGAGCAGGAGAAGGTATTCTTGCCTCCGGCCAAGTTGCTGATGCTGCAAGCAGCGGTGCGAGCTCTGCCGTCACGACGGTGGTCTTCCTTACATTTTTGCATGCGGGTGTTGGGGCTCATGGTGTCGGCCTTCGAGGCGATACCGTACGCCCAGAGCCACACCCGGCTCCTGCAGTGGGCGATTCTGCTGCAGTGGGACAAGTCTCCCTGGTCTCTGGATCAGGTGATCAGGTTGGATCCCCAGACCAGGGAGTCTCTTGCCTGGTGGCTACGGGCCCCGGCGCTGAGTCTGGGGAAGTCGCTCCTTCCCCTGGAGTGGTCGATTGTCACGACGGGCGCCAGCCTATCGGGCTGGGGAGGGGTCCTGGGGCAGTTGTCTGCCCAGGGCCAATGGTCATCGGAGGAGTCTTGCCTTCCGATCAATGTGCTGCAGCTGCGGGCGATCAGGCTCTGCCTCTCCCACTGGTCGGGGAGGTTGTGCGGTCGACCTGTTCGAGTTCAGTCGGACAACGCCACGGCGGTGGCGTATGTGAATCATCAGGGCGGAACGAAGAGCTTGGCAGTGGCTTCAGAAGCGGCCCACATTCTGAGGTGGGCAGAACTCCACGTGTCAGCAAGGCCCCGCAGAAGACCCCTCAGAAGACAGAAGACCCCGCAAAAGAGCCGAAGAAAGAAGAGAGGGGAGAAGATGCCAGGGCGGATTTAATAAAATATTTTAAAAAGCTGTGTAGTGTTTTTTTTTTGTACACTTTTTTCCCCGGTGGACCGCCCGCATCTCGGATCTTTGGGTGCGAGAGGTGGTGTCGTCCGGGTACAAAATAGAGTTCCGTACCCTGCCCCCGGACGACTTGTCGGGGATTGTCCCAAACGGCTGCGGGGCCTCCCTCAGAGTCTAAACTCCCCTTCTTGGACAGGCCCCCGTCCCATGCCTTGAGATAAAACATGGGCCTGCTGTGGTGGAGAGCGTGGGTTTCTAGGCTCTACGCCCGCCAGGTGGCCCCTTTTTTCACATGTTTTTTTTTTGTGATGTGTCGAAAAATTTTATAAAATAATTTAGGCGGGACCGTAGAAGAGGGGAGAGAAGAAAGAAGCCGAGAAAACGCCCCAGAAGACAGAAGACTCCCCAGAAGACGCCCCGGAACGACTGT